>JAPMLY010003325.1:0-21690 GCA_026401115.1 Tetraselmis chui | reverse complement strand
GGCTCGAGACGGTGCCTGTTGGGGCACTACTGACAAGGGGGTATGTTGTAGCTACACACTGAGGTGGAGGTGCTGACGGCGGAAAAGGCCGGCCTGAGCGTGAAGCTTGAGGACGCGCTGGACAGGGCGTCGAGAGCGGAGAAACGATATTTGGTGAGTCGTCACATTTTTTTCTCTGTTGAACATCGAAAGCCCTGATATAGGACAGGGCGAGAAGGGGAAGGAGGGAGGCTAGCGTAGTTGCTGACGCTGGGCGTTGCGTGGCTGCGTAGGAGGTGAGTAAGGGCATCGAGGGGCAGCAGGCGCTACAGACGGCGCTGAGCAAAGCGGAGTTCAATGCGAGTGTTGCTAACGAACGGGCAAAGACGTTTCAAGAGAAACTATCAGAGTGAGGCGACACACAGCCGAATGCAACCCCTCAACAAACGCACAAACATACACACATACTTACACACACACACACACACACACACATGCTCTTTCACACTCACACACAATCACCCCCCCACACTCACACAAACGCACACAAACACACACACATATATACACGTACATATTCAGGTGCTCTCTCTCTAACACACAGACACACACACACACACAGACACAGACACACACACACACACACACACACACACACACACACACACACACACACACACACACACACACACACACACACACACACACACACACGCACGCACACAGGAAGATTCACTTACTCTCAGATACACTCAGATACTCTCGCTTGTGCACACATATAAACACACACAAAAAGTCTCTCTCACATGTATGCACACCCACACACAGATGCTTTCTCTCACTCACACACACTCTAGGAAAAACTTAGACGCTTAAACACATACACACACAACCCCAAACTAACTGTTCATTCTCGCTCTTGCTCTCTCATAAATGATTGATGGCCGGCTGCTTGGCGTGGCAGTGCGGAGGGAAGAATAGCGCGGTTAGAGGCTGACCGGAGACGGTTGGAGGGTGAAGCACAACGCAACCTTCTAGCAGTCGACAGCCTTCGCGACCAACACAGCGCCAGCAGCTCCTTCGCGGACGATCTGCACAGGTACCCCCCACATTCTTCCCTCAAACACCGCCACTCCTTTAAGCGCGAGTGAGATGAAGGGGTGGGTCGAGTCGGGGGGTTACCTTGCCGGTGTGTGGTGGCTGTACTGCGCTGTCAGTCAAAACCAGGCGTTGGAGAGTGAAGTGCGTGCGAGGCAGGACGGCATGAAACAGCTGCAACACGAGCTGCACGAGACTCAAAAGACGCTGTCGGTGTGTGAGCCCGCGCACCATCCCGTCTACCATCCGAGTGTGCGGGTGTGCGTGTGTGAAGATGGATGGATGGATGGATGGGTGAATGGATGGATGCATGGATGAGTGGGTGGAAAGATTGGTGGATGAATGAACGGATGAGTACATGGATGAGGGAGGGCAAAGGAGGAAGCAAGGGAGGGACATGGGGATGTTTGGCTTGTGTGGATTGAAACCGTGGATGGAGGTGTGGATGGGTGGATGAGCAAGAGACGAGGTGGTTTGGAAGGATGAGACCTTGGAAAGATGGGAGGGAAGGCGAGTGGGGCGTGATGGGAAGTTGGGTGGATGGATGTGTGGAGATTGGGGGGGGGCGAGAGTGACGGAAGGAGAGGGAAGAGAGAATATGGGCTTCAGTAGTTGGGCGAGTGGGTGAAACTGGATGCGGGAGGGAGTGGGGTAAGGGAGGATGTTGAGTAGGGACTCAGGGCTTCGGCGCTTTTCGGCGCTTTTTTGTGCGCTTTTGTGCGCTTTTCTCACGAAGTAGTAAGTGGCGCTTTTCGGTGGCTGACAGGCGCTTCGACGGGCTGCAAAGCAGCATGAGAGGCAAGCAACTGAAGCGGAGGATATCTGCAGGTCCTACATCCCCCCCCCCCCCCCCCCCCCCCCCCCCCACACACACACTTACACACACTCCGACTCTCCCTTAGTTTTCCGACTCTGCCCCCTGACTCCTTTATCCTTCCACCCTCCATTCGTTTCTCCACCTGAATGCATTTCCCACCTATACACCACTTGTGTGATTCGATGGAATAACAGTTGGAAAGGGTTGTGACTATATTACTTTGGCTGACGGTGTGTGTGGTGGTGATGGGTTGGGTTGGGTGGGCGCTGCAGGAAGCTGAGGGGGACGGTAGAGGAGGGGCAGGCAGCGTATCGGGCGTTGGAGGTGCGGTGGGCGGCGACGCAAGCTCAGGTGCACTCGCTGGAAACGAGACTGGCGAATGAGCAACGGTGGCGTGAGTCTGTGGAGGGGGAGCTGCGTGACGCGAGGGTGGCGACGATGCAGGCGGAGGAGGGGCGGAGGGCAGCGGAGGCCGCTGCGACGGTTGCGACGGAGGGTGGGGCGGCGAGGGCGGCGGAGCTGCAGCGGCGGGTGGAGGAGCGGGAGGCACAGTATGGGGCGCTGCTGAGCAAGAAGGGGGAGTTGGGGGGGGCGCTGGAGGGGGTGGGGAGGGAGCTGTTGGCGGTGAAGGGGAGGCTGAAAGGTGCGCCGGACCCCACTCGCCGTGGCTGGAGACAGACCACACACACACACACACACACACACACACGCACAGCACAAACACACACACACACACACGCATCCACACACATAAACACACACCCACAAGCGCACGTACGAATAGGCACGCATTTATTATCCACATGCACAAAGAAACTTACAGCTGTACAAACACATGTATGCACACACACACACACACACACACACACACACACACACACACACACGCACACACACACACACACACACACACACACACACACACACACACACACACACACACACACACACACACACACACACACACACTTAGGATCACGTCGGGCCCTCCATTCGTAAGGGATTACTGTGTGCTGGACAGCAGCGAGTATATTTCTTTGAAACTGTTTGTTTATCTTTTTGGTTCTTGTCATGTATTGAATACAACAGCCACCCACACAATCATCGGAGTGATTTGTGTCGCGGAGGATGATTTCTGGTTTTGTTTGCAGAGTCGGAGGCCGCGCGGGTTGAGGAGCAGGCGGCGGCAGAGCGGGCTCTCAACGACGCGAAGAAGGAAGCGGGGGCGGCGATGAGGCGGGCGGAGGGGCAGCTGGCGGATGCGAGAGCGGCGGCCGAGGCAGAGAGGTGCGTCGGATCATACATTGGCTAATTTACAAGTTGTTTCATGTACTGTGTTAACTGCAAATGGTTCTACTGCTGTGCTGCACCCAACGCCGGTGATGACTCCTGCAAAATGGATGAGATGTGTTTTCATGTTATTTTTATATGCAAATGATGCGCATCGGAGTGTATGTGCTGGATTGGCAAATTTTGTTCACCTGTGTATGTGTTTACGGTTTAGGGTTGCATGGGCTTTCAAAAGGCTCGAGTTTTTAAGCGGCGCAGTTCTTTGTCGCTGCCCACAATATGTTAACTCTGGGGGAGCTTGGAGTCCGCTCTTTACTGTCTGCGCACAGGCTGTGTCATCATCACTCGGGACACAAAAGCCGTCAGCCACCAATTTCCATTCAACTCGCTTTCTCATTGTTAATTTAATTTTTCGCCATTGTTGTAATTTATTGGGTATTGTCCTTCACAATAATTTAGGTCATCCGTTGAGAGCTGGCTCATTAAGGCTCAATATGTGTTCTTTCGCTGTGAGGAACGTTGTATTTATCCAGTTCCTGAAATTTATCGTCATTATACTAAGTTACTTTGGAGCTCTCAACTAATAGCCCGGTTCACAAGTCTTGCGCGCATTTGGCATTTTATGCACATTTTAGTTGTGATCCATGTTCATTGGGCCATCACAGACGACAATTGTGATTGAGATTAGGCTTGAGGGTTTTGGTAGTTAGGGTTTAGGGTTAATCCATTTCTGTATTGGTTGATGGGCCGACACTAAACGCAAACGTAGGGTCTCAATTATCCCTGAACTAATTTAAAAGGCATTACCTGTTCAGATTATCTAAATTAACGGAGGAAACGTCAATCACCGCCAAAGGCACAATATCCTACCGCTGCGTGGAAACAAACCCCAACACTGCCGTTGCCTCCATGAATCTGCAAATATGCCCAAAGTGATCCCCTTCCTCTCATAAATATGTGTTTGCAAAAATAAAGCATGAAAAAGCATAGAAATTCGAACCAAATTCCGTCGTTTATTTGTTTAATGCAAATAGATGTTTTGTTTCCGTCTCTTCAATGACCGCTGCATATGTTTTGGGCGGGTCAGGTGGCACCACGAGCAGCGCCTTCGCGAGCTGAGCCACAGAGTCGCTGGTATGGAAGAGACGGCGACGAGGGCGAGTGCGCGTCTGACGAGCGGCCTTTCGGACGCCGCGGCTGCGCTGGAGGCGGTGTTGCCTGCGGCGAGTCGAGCTGCGGAGGGTTGGGTGGGTGAGTTGGCGGGTGTGGAGGGGCGGCTGGTGAGGCTGGGTGAGCAGGTGGAGGGGGCGAGTGAGGGGCTCATTCGACGGCTCTGCGACGTCGAGAACGACAGCGCGGCGGATCGGAGTTGGATGGCGGCGGCGCTGCAGCGCGCTGAGGAAGAATTGGCAGCGGAGCGGGCCGCAAAGGAGCGCGCTGACAATGTCCGTCCCCCCCCCCTCTCTGAAAAAATAGTGAAATAATGGGTACTGCAATGTGAATGAGTTTAGGGCTTGACAATTTTATTGTACTGTTGAGTTTAGAGCTTTTAGGGTTTGTAGAGTATAATTATCATTTTTCTCAATAACTGCCCTTTGTTTAGCTATTCTTATCCAGGTTTATGCCAATTGTAACAATGACAGTTTCGTCAGGCGCCACACTTTGGCTTTGGCCGCGCGCGTTTCTTTGCACAGTGTATTAAGTTGTTCAATTACATACAATTATTAAATTGGTCGCTTATACAATGTCGTCCGCCGATACATGATGTTCCGTCATTCGCTCACTCACTTCATTTGTGTTGCAATTATGCCGCAATTGTGTTTTTTATCTTAACGTCATATTTTGAAGATTATTTCAATGTTTCTATGTTATTTATTGTCCATTCGGTGCCGCTGTGGTTCCGGGAGGTTGCGGGCTTCGCTGCTTTCGCACTGTTTGGTTATGACGGTGTGTGTTGGGGATTGATTACTCGGCGATGTCGCAGGCAGCTAAGGTGGCGGAGGAAGAGAGTGGCCGAAGGGTGTCGCAGCTTCGGGAGGCGCACGAGCGGGAGTTGGCTTCCGAGCGGGAGGGGCTGACGGGGAAGCTGAGGCGGGTGGAGGAGGAGGTTGGGCGGCTGCGGGAGTGCAGCGAGGCGGAGAGGGCATCGACGACCGCCGCGGCGCAACAAGAGGTTCGTGAACGACGCTATTTATATTCGTCTGTATTGTTCCCCCCGCCAATTATTTTCCACTTCACATCAAAACCGAAGGACATGAAGGAACTCATTAAGTGTTCATTGCCCTTTGTTTAATTAATTGTGTGTAAATTTTATGAATTTATCTACCTGACATATCATTTTGCATTCCATTGCATCCCCTATTTTTGGCCCTTGACGATGTTTATACTATAAACCTTATTGTAAGGACGTACATTGATCCCTCGCAAAACTCGCAAAAGCATGGGTGTCTTTGCTGCCGCGCGATATCTGACGGGGGGGAATCACCTCAAGCCAGTAAACGTGGAATCTAAGTTAATCGACCACCATGCGAGGGGGGTTACATGTGAGAGGGCCAGTCCATGTCACCCGAGAGAATGACCACATACACACAAAGTCGCAGCCTCTAATTCTACGCCAGGCACTGGCGCGTAGAAAACCGGCATTTTCTGAGCTCCGTGGCAGTCGTATGGAGCACATCACATAATTCCTACTGCCTACTTCCACTACGCGCATATGTACTCTTTACACTTTTTTTTCAATAGCGAGCCCTTTGTCACAATCCTCGGTTTTCTTGACCCCATCCAGTTTCCCTCATCCATCAGTCCATAAACCCCAAACCCTATTATTCGATGCATCAGTGTCTCGTGAATAGCAATTGCTTATGCCTATCATCGCTTGACGAAACATTACATATCGTATATTTTTCGATGACTTCTGAGTTACGTCTCATTCTAGCGCTGCCTGATTGAGTAACACCGCTGGTCGAACGAATTGTTTCGCTGTTGCGCGACAGAATGAGCTGCTGCGCTCCAAACTGGCGACTCTGAATGAAGAGCTGCGCGCGTTGGAGGCCCGCGCCGCGGAGGAGCTCGCCTCGCAGGCACAAACCCCCCCCTATGCACCACAAGCACATTGTTGACATGCGACCCCCTTTCCATCCTTGCCGCGCGAGGACGTGGAGGAAATATCGTCGAGTATAAATAATGCCTGTGCGTGTGTATTTTGGAGTGACGACTGACGTTATTTCTTTAAATTATTTATCGCATCTCATGCGCACAGCCCCTCTCCACTGCTGTATCAAACACACTTTGTCGCTTAGTCAGACAATTGGCCCCCTGTCACCCTCGCCGCATAATATGCATAGATTACGTATATATTTCATTTACATGTTTTTTTTTTTCGGCTGAGTCTCTTTGATTCAATTGCATTTCTGCAGCGGACGGTACTCTCTACCGAAATGCAGTCGCAGTTGGACAGCAGACAGCAACGAGTGATGGCGTTGGAGGCCGTCATGGAGGAGTGCTTCGAAGTGGCCACCGATCTGGCGGGTGCGTTGGCCCGCTGACACCACCTGTGTCGTGCATTTCTGGGGAGTAAGGGCTTAATTTTGTCGGCGAGTGAACTGAGTTTCGTGCGATCGTTGATTTGTTCGGTTTATTTTGCAATTCACAAATGAAACGTTTGAAACCGCGTCGACGTCATCGATGGCGCCGAAAGAGGCTCTCACTGCTCTTGATGAATCTCTTGTGCTTGAGGGGCTGAGGGTATCGACGACTGTGTCAATGTGAATTTGTCCCACAAAGTAATTTTTTTGACAAATAGTTCAAATAGACCCAAAATGATTGCGCTTTCGGTTGATGCGTGGCAGCCTTTTCTGAGTTTTTGGGGCGGTTGGCTCTGAACGCTGTTCCTGTTATCCCCTGCCGGGATGAGATCGATGTGTGGCACAACAATTAGTTTAGGTTTTAAGGTTAGGTTTAGGTATATTTTGGGTTTCCGGTTAAGATTGGGAAGCCTAAATCTGAAACCCTGTTTTATGTTACTTGATCGTCAATCTTTCGCACCTCATCATCCTTTTCACTCCTGCTATTCTGACTCTTATCGGACACGAAAAGCAACTCTCGCCTGTTTAGTGTCGTCTAATGTTGCACTCTGGCTCACAATTATTTATTTCCTTGCTTACAAGAAATAGCTAATAATGATTGATAATTCATAATTGTGCACAGACGGTTTGTCCATGAATAACAAAGCAAAGGATACCAATAAAACGATGACACTTGTGTGCTGTCTCGACTGCGTCCCGGCAGGTGACATTCAGGCCGTGGACAAGCACTTGGTGGTGATGGGCGTGAGCAAGGCGGTGCAGGCCATGGACATGGATCGAGGCGACGGTGAGAGGACAGACGGTGGTGGTGGGGGTTGTGGTGATGGGGGCGACAGTCGAGCGCTACTTAAGCTGCTCAACCGCTGCCGCACCCACCACGCGTACGTCACAGAGGCGGTGCAGAATGTGATCAATGGGCTTCGTCAAAAGGCGAGCGCGGCGGAGGTGGAGGCTGGCGCGCAGGTGCGCTGTCAGCTTTCAATGCACCATTGCTACACTGATATTTTGAATGCGTGCAGAAAATGGACTAATTGTTGCATGATGTTGGTATTTAGTTCTAGTAAAAGTTTTATTTCAATTTTCAGCACTTAATCCGAAATTATCCCATTTGCTTCTCAGAAGAAAAAGTTTCCGCTTGTTTGTAATAGATATCGACAAGTTTATTACTTAGCTTTAATGCATTGAATAGAACGTTTACAGGCCCTGCCCTCCACACACCCACACACCCACCCACCCCCCCCCCCCCCCCCCACACACACACACACATCCCGCACACACACACACACACACACACACACACACACACACACACACACACACACACCTCACACACACACACACACACACACACACACACACACACACACACACCTCACACACACAAGTGGATCAGACTCAATCATACACATATACACACACACACAATACACACACACACACACACACACACACACACACAAGTGGATCAGACTCAAGCATACACACATACACATAAACATACACACACATAATGCACACGCACACCCAAACCCACATCTCACACACAAGTGGATCAGACTCAAGTATTCACATATACACATAAACATACACACACAAACACACACACATATAATACACACCCACACCTCATACACAAAAGTGGATCAGACTCAAGCATACACATAAACATACACACACGCACACACTCACACTCACACGCACATGCAGACATTTCAAATTGATGTGACTCGGATGTTTTGTGAGTTATCATGTCCGCCCCTCCTCCCCCCCCCCCCCCCCCCCCTTCAATAGTTGATGCACCTGCCTTCTCAAAGCACTGCTCAGACAATGTGAGAATGTTAAGATAACGCTGACCTACGCGACTGTTCGGCGCCTATTCGCATCGTGCTGACAATTTTCCATAATTCAATTCCGCTTTCACGATGCTGCGCATTTGTAATAGTGAAAATAACATATTCTCGCGCGTTTTGTTGTGTTTGGTGATTATTTATGAGCACTCTCAGTCTCTTTCGTATCGCAGATTAAACAATGGTAGGCTGATCCGGCTGACCGTTGAAGCCTGCCCATCCCCTTCCCCCTTCGCCCGCCCCTTCTCATGTGCCCACCAGCAAGCGGTCCTGCAGGCGGAGCTGAACGCCAAGCTGAAGGGATGCTCGGAGCGAGAGGAAGCCCTGCGCGCCTCTATCGCAACTTGTTTACAGACAACAGCGGAAATTTGGGGTGCGCACGAATACTATCCAATCCTGCCAATCGCCCCACCATCCTCGCTTTCCCGTCAATACCTATGTGCCGTGAAAAAGCTGCACCGTTATTTGTGCTTTAATGCTGGCTTATGCTCCTGTAAAACAACTCCTGTAATACATAATGCTAAACTCATTTGCGTGGACCCTAGATGTTTAACATGTGTTATCAATCAAATTAGGGTCCGCAAGAATAATTGGCCGCTCACTATCACTAAGCCTTTTCACCCGAATCCCTTCCCACGATCCAACGGTCAGCTTTTGATGAAAAAAAATAAGCAGCCCAGGTTTTGATAAAGAGAAATGAAACCTAAACAATGGTAGAACTTAGTTCTAACTGAACCTGAGCGACACACCACTGCTGTCATCTATCCGTCTGTCGACGACAGCAATTTTTGAGCATGCGCAGTCGTCGGAAGCCCCTTCCAAAGGAAATGTACATATGAAACTAAGTTTGACATTATTTAAACAAATTCTACAATTACCAATGTGAAGATACATTTTGTAATAGATACTCAACCCTAACTGAAAACACGTCGATAAACCCTAACTAATGCCATACTACCTTTTCTCACCTGGCAATTTAACGCCGCTGTAGCAGAGACTGTCGACGGTGTCTGGGGGCGTGACGACATGTGCTTGTCCTGACAGGCGATGTGGAGGCGGTTGGTCGGCACGTGCACTCGATGGGCGTGTCGGTGTCGACGGCGAAGTGGGAGGCCGGGGAAGAAGGGGGCGTCGTCGCCGTCGAGAACGGCGATACGGGTACGGGAGCCGTTGACTCGCTGCGACTGGAGCCGCGGCTGGCGGCGCTGCGACTGCGGTTCTCGTATGTCGCGGAGGCTGTGCAGGAGCTGGTGAACCCGAAACATCGCGCGGAGAAAGAGGGAGTGCTGGTGAGACTTATTAGCATTATTTCTTTTGGGTCACTCTCTGTCTTGCGATGAAGACTGTTGAGCCACGGAGACCGCCGTCGTGGCATTCAGGCTGTCGGTTTCATCCCACGACCATACCAATTTGCTGTCGATCTGTCCGCCTGCGTGTCTCCTCACCTGACAATCAGCTCGAGTAGTGAATTCGGTGCGACAATAAATGCAACATCATTGCTCGGAACATACACGTCTATGACGACGAGACACTTGTATTTTTGGTTTAGGGTTAGCGATAGCTCATAAAACAATTAAGTATAATCTGTACTACGCCACGATTTTTCCGCGAGTGAATGGCATTGGCAGTTATCACTTTACCATATATACTACCAGAGGCCCATAATATTAGTGCCTCAATAATGGGTTGATGCTGATGATTTCACACAAACTCTGCTCCCTCTCTTTCTCTCTCTCCCCCCCCCCCCCCCCCCCCCCCCCCCCCCACACACACACGCAAACAATGCCTCCAGAAAATCATGCTCCTGTACCCATGCTAGCAATGCGCTGTAGTTGCAGACATATACGAATCCCCCTTCCAAAAATTACGCTTTACACCATCCATCTGTATTTTCCAAACAACTGATTTCGCATTTGAGGCGTCGAATCCAAGCAAGCTCCTGATATGGGATGCACCGACCGACCGACCCACCCCCCCCTCCACACACACATATATATTACACACACACACACACACACACACACACACATTACACAGATACACAAATACACACACACACACACACACACACATACACACACACATTTTACAGACACACATACACATACACGTTATTATCACGCACACACACACACACACACACACACACACACACACACACACACACACACACACACACACACACACGGGTAGAGGGTGAAAGAAAGAGGGAAAGAGAGCGAGAAATTTTGTTACTAAATGCAGTAGGATTATGTGCAGAAAGGCAATCGGGTTGAACTGTGGCATGTTTGCGAATCCGTGTGTGCTGCAGTGCAGTGGCGAATAATGATATACGTATATAATTGCCTCTCCTGCTGTCCCAACTGCTCGCAGGGCCCCGACTTTTCGGAGGTGGAGAAGGAGCTGCGCAACACCGTCGCCAAGCTAGCTCACGCAGAGACCTCCCAAGAGAATCTCTACACCTGCATCAAGTGGTGCTTGCCCCAAGCCCTCTAAATAGCCAATATTGTGAATAAAGCACACACACACAGAGACACACACACACACACACACACACACACACACACACGCATCCACACACATAAACACACACCCACACACACACACACACACACACACACACACACACACACACACACACACACACACACACACACACACACACACACACGGCCGTTCTCTGTTGTATCAGCCATCCATGCCTGTGTGTTTTTGGTCTACGGATATCACTCCCAATTGACCCACCCCCCTTTTACATGTTTTCCAGCTTGGAGATATTTAGCCGGCCAGTCTCTTGCGTTCCCTGCGGCCACACCTACTGCCTGTCCTGCCTGGAGCGCACCGAGGTGGAGGGGGCATACGAGTGCGAGGAGTGTTCGGGAGCGGTGGTGCAGGCGTTCGTACACAACCACGTCATGGAGGGCCTCTGCGCCAAGTATCAGTACAAACTGGGCGCCCTCATGAGCCTTCAAAAGATGTTAAAGGCGCCAGGACGACCGCCGAGCAAGTGAAACGGTGGCATTTTATAATAAGTGTAAGGATACATAAATACATACACGCATTCATCATGCCTTCGTAAGTACACGTACACACAAACATGCATGCGTGTGTACTCTCTTTCCATGAAGTCCGTTACTAGTGAAATAGGGCCTTTAGCGTAGGGCGGCGGTTTGTCATGTAAGGTTTTCTAAGCACTGCACCATGCACTCAGGCAGGACATGATACGACAACTCACTTGTTGGGTAGGCTCGGAGTGTACTCGAGAGAATGACGACCAACCCACAGGTCGCAGCCTTAAGAAGGCCAGGTGCTACGCGCCTAGAAAACCGGAATTTTCTGGCGCTCCGTTCGAGTGCGCACAACAACCCTACTTTGTACTGCTTACTTCCACTACACGCAGAATCATCCCCGTTTTTTCCACTTCCATACGAAAAGCATTTTGATATTGGTACGGGCAGCCGTAAAGTAATATTGGCAACAGTCCAATATATACACTACTCCCATAAAGTCCGTTACTAGCTAGCGGCACGCATTTAATTACCCGCCACGCACTGCCGCGATGGCCATGCAACTCCATTGGGGGGTAGAGTAATGATTTTCGAAAAGCACACCACGGCGCGTTGTTCACGAACGTGAGCACCTTTATCGGCACGCCCCAATTATTGTGGGCACACACGTTGGATCTGCGGCCCATATTTTGCGGGACGAAATTCGTGCATGTGCAAGTTATGCACGCCTCTATGCGTGGCTCGGTACACGTAGCGTCGCGACAAGCCGGGAGACTATTCGGCACATGGTTCTCAACATAATTGCGCAATTGCACAAACCAGTGACGCGTGTTCCCTGTTTGCAAATGGGAGAATAGGAAGTAGCCCGGCTTGTAGATAGGGGGGGGGCTCCAAACCCCCGTATACAAACGAGGGAATTTTGTCACTTGTTTACAATCCGGGGATAGAGCAATTCCCCGTTTTTAGGTAGGGGGATTACTGGACATGCCAAATCCCCCGTTTACAAATGTATCGTGCGAATGTGGCGCAGATTTTGAAACCTGAAAACTTTAGTTGGTTGTACGATGGAGGCCCGGATGACGTCGGTCGGCAGATTTGACGTTAATTCCGGCCGGTAGCTGTAAATTGCCGGGATCATGCACACAACATGCCAAGATCATAAGAAACATGTTGCGTCGCCGAATTCGGGAGTGTTCACCATATAAAGCGCTCCTTGTATGGTGCTCGGTTTACCATGGCTGGATAACGATCAAGCTTCGCTACATGTCTTCCCGACGCGAGTTTCTACCCTCATGAACGGAACGGCAGTGGACATCACGATGGAGAAACGCCTTCTTGAGTGTGTTTTTATGTCGCCTACCAAGGTTCATGAGCTCATGCGTAAGACGCGCCAAAACATATTGTGACGTAATTAACGTCACGCTAGTGGTGGAACAACCGATCGAGTTTCAACGAGGAGAGGAGCATATTGTAAAGCAACGTTTGACTTTCCGGACATTACTCTGCAATTTATTTCCAATACAACATGTGAACTCGCTACTAACAATAAGCCGATAGTGGGATCATCCCATTGAAACAACTGGCCCGATGCAGCGTCATCGTCTTAACACATTGTCACATGCGGAGCGCGTTGAACTCAATTGACAACTCAAAGATGTTGTAGTAGAGGTGGGCATAATTCTTCCAAGCCACTTAAAGTTTGGCTCGCAGATTTTGTTCGTGCGTAAAGCCGATGGCTCGTTACGACTGTGCATTGACTACCGAGGCCTTGTCAACGATGCTACGCGTGAAGACGCCTACCCATTTCCGCGTGTGGACAACATACTTGGTGAATTGAAGGACATTCATCTCGACTTTTACACTCAGTTTTACACTCATCTCGACATTGCGTTTGGTGTCGGGCAAGTCCGAGAGCATGAAGAAGTTGTCCACAATACTGCGTTTCATATTGCTTATGGTTTAATGGAGTGGGTCGCCATGCCGTCCGGATTGTGCAATGCTCCAACTATGTTTCAGCGGATGATAAATGACAACATGTCCGACTTTTTACACAAGTTCGTTAAAGTTTACTTGGACAACGTTTGTATCTAGAACGGTACGCTGGAGCATCACCTCGAGCACATGCATCTTGTGCTACAGCGTTGAGGAGGGCTTGAAGTTGCGTCTGCAAAAATTCTCCTTCGGTCTTTATTAGACCGAGTACTTGAGCTACAATGTGTCGGGATGCAAGATTTCATTTCTATCAAGAAAATCGCTGTTGTTAAACATTGGCGAGTCCCTACGACGCAAAAGAAATTTTGCAGGTAGTTCGTGCAATTTTGCAACTCCTACACCATGTTCAATCATCAATTTAGCGACGTTACGACTCCATTGCTGGAATTGCTGCGGAAGTCAAGGCCGCAAGAGGTTACGCTGACACCTCAATTGGAAGCCTTGGAGACACTGAAGTTACGGCTCATTTCCGCTCCGTGCGTTCTCCTTCCGGAAGTTGGCTCGGACGCGACGTTCGCCGTGGCTAGAGATGCTTCGTCGGTGTAGATAGCGCCAAGCATGCTAAAAGACCTAGGAAGAGGTCTTCAACCATTCTCTTATTGGGCGCGTCATTTGAATATAATTAAGCGTGGCAACACCTACTTTGCTTTCTACGATTTGGAGGCTGTGGCCATATGAGAGGCGATTAAGCATTGGAGGTGTTACCTTGAAGGGTGCTCTAAGTTCTTTGTTGTTTCAAACAGTGTGACACGTGCTCAAGCAACCAAACACCATGAATAAGCGGCAAGCTCGTTACTTGCGGACTACGAGAACGACGAGACCCCCCATACTCACGGCATGTCATCCGCACCCCTAAAGACGGACAATCTTACATGCTCTACAATATGTTTACAAGCCCTATCATAGAGGTGGCAGCATTGTCCGTCTCGAACAAATGTAAGCATAACACACCCAATGCCCTTTCGACGCCTCCGTCAAAGATTCGCTAGCCATCGCAATTGGCGACCGCTATGCACGCTTCACTATCTCCAGCGCAACTCCTCCCCAAGGACGGCGGTCTACCGTCCCACCTATTGTCGACAACATTTTTCATAAGTGCGGCCTCGACGGCCGCGTGATCGAAGCCAAACAAATCGAGCGCTTCGTTCTTCTCTCGACCGACGAGCTCGGCAAGGCTATACCGACTCCATCACCCACGATTCGGCCACTGAATCTGACAAGCTAGGCCTCACAAACCTGCTCGACAAACTCACGACCGCGGAGATAAACACCTCTACCTACGGCACCGAGCTTATCCTCACGAGTGAAGGCCAAGACGGGAACGGCACCCTCTCTCTCGGCGCGGTGGACTACATCTTCACCGGCAACCGCAAACCAATACTCAGCCTCACCTCACCACTCTCCCTCCTCTACGCCATCTCCCTCAAGAAGATTACCGCTCACCTCACACCGGAATCAATTAGCCCCGTTTTCTTGCGCTTCTACCGTATCCCAAAGTCCTCATCGGAAGAGAGCGAAATTATCACTAAAACACCCATTGTCCCACACACCACGGCAACGATCAACCGTGCCGACCTAGCCGCCCAAGCCGTTGAAGACGCTACCTCGGCCTCCAACGGCCGCCACTCCCCAAGGTCGCGGGTTACGAGACTGCATCACGTTAACGCTACGACTGAGCAACACACTATCGTATTTACCACTTCCTCGCTAGATTCGCACGGCGCGAGCATGCTACCTGTAGGTGGTTGTTAGCATGTATCCTTGCCCAACGCCCATGCCACTTTTCTCTCTCACGCCATCGACGCACTGAAGCGTTTACAATCCGCTATCTAATCAACAACCCAGGAAAGCCGAGAACTCCTCCATTAAGAATTTCCGAACCTCTAGGCTGATGAAGGCCTCCTTCCCCACAATGCCAATGGTAAGATGTCTCGCCCCGACTCAAGTTCATCATCCTCCGCGCTTGCACTACCCACCGACCCATGCAACTTAAAAATATTCAACCTCGCCCACTCTTCGCTATCGCGGAAGGTGACATTGGCACCAACCCACCACCCGATCAACCTACCCTCCAACCCCCAACCACGACCCAATCAACAGGGGGTGGCTCGAATAATTGCTCGCGCCCCGCCTAAAGCTCGAGAAGGAACATAACGGTGGGACGTCTCTGACAGCCTTAGCCGTTGTCTCAAAGTGGAGGTGCCGACATAGAGCCGAGTAAATAAGGGAAGGGAACAAGTATGCATGTTCCTGAGCACGGCGATCTTGGTTGTCGATAGAACTACATGTTTTTTTTCCCGCGGTGACGGGGGATTCTGTGAATTTCAAAACGGGGATGTTTCAATGAGCAGTACGTAATACAATGGATTCTATCTTCCGGTACATTCGAAAGTTGATTACACTCCCATGTACGGATTTACTGACTTGATCCCTAGGACTATCTAGGATTACGGATACCGGTCTACGTTTTGCATTCTTACTCACCCTATACAGTTGATGCAAGAAGGCCCTCAGATATCAACCGTACAACGTAAAAGTGGTCCATGCTGTAAATCATTTTCATTTTTCCTAGTTTTTCCTCTTTCTTCTTTCTTGTTGCTATATGTGGCTATTGGACACACACCATCGTGCGCATACTTAGCAATGAAAATAACGGGAAACACGAGTAAGTCCCAAGAGGCGGTGGGAAGATAACACGCAGAGGTCACAAGCGTCACGTCAAGCGCCGCGCGGGGAAGCGCGGTGACACTTGTGGCTCATGTTGTGGGCCAAGACAGCCGCGGCAAGAGAAGGCATCCCAACAGAGGAAGAAGCAGCCTCCACAGTTTCTGCGGCGGACGACAACCCGTGCAATACGCAAGAAATTGCTCACTTCCGCGACAGAGGGGCAACGACTGGCATGCATGTATCCCTTACGAGATAATTGCCTACCTTGAGAAGTTTTAGGTGTGTGTGTGGGGGGGGAGAGCGCACGTGTGCGTATGTGTGTGTATGTATGTGTGTGTGAGAGAGAGAGGGGGGATCTGAATGTGAGAGGCAGAGTATGTTGTGCTTTGTGCGTGAGTGCGTGAGTGTGATTCTATTCGCGTGTGGGTGCGTGTGTGTGCGTGTGCGTGTGTGTGTGTGTGGGGGGGGGGCGTGAATGTGGGCATGCGTGTGGGTGTTAAGACTAGGGATCGATGATATTATTATCAAACTATATCGACATACCCCGAATGCGAAGCATACCCGTAATCGCAGCGAAGTACGCTTGTAAAATATTGACGATACAATCGATCCTTAGCATTAGTGGGTGTGTAGATGGGTGTCTGTGTGCCAATCAAAGCATGTGTTTAGGCATAAGTATGACGGGTTTCTAGAATCAGACGATAACAATCCGTCATCGAAAAGCTTGATGCACGACGGCGACAATCGGTTAAGGATTCTGAAATAAATCGGTTGATATGAAAGAAATTGCATCAATACGAAAGCGCAACGCACACAAAAATATATGGATGTTGGAATAGTGAAATCCACAAGCCCATAGCCACATTGAAGATTCACAAAATCACGGGGGGGTCATCCTTGTATATGTTCTAGCATGATCTCTCCGCTCACAAAACTTTGACTTTGTCACAAAACTGTGGGCGCACACTTTGCGGACCAATAACACGCAACGGAATTCTTGCCGAGTGACGCGCCCACCAAATGCGTTGCCGCCTTTGCAACAGGAATGCACGATGCCTTTGGATATGCCATTGGTTTGCCGGCCTAATGGGCTGAAATCCCCCCCTCCCCCCCCCGTCGAACGTTCGTGCTGCTCACGAGCATTGGCGAGAGGTGTGTAATTGGTTATTATGAGTTTGTGTGTCTCGTTGAGGTTGGTGTCGATGCAACGAGCTCAATTAGGTTTGAGCTGGAACTAGCTCAACTTGCATAGCCTCACTCTTAGCCTAAGCTTTCCTTTTCCTCCGTCCCATTTTTCAAATGGCGTTCGGTATAAAGTGCTTCATTTTGGGTTTATGTTGTCCAACTTATGCTATGATTATAGCACTGGTTCTTTCACTCCTCCACAAAAGTCTGGACAATATTTCAAACCTTTGCAGTTAAAAATGTAACCATGCGTCGATTTTATTGACCTATCTCTTGAAATCGTATTTTGGGGGGCAAGATGGAATGCGCCGACATATACGGGGGGCGAATTCGAGCACTACCGGGCTTGAGTACTTGGGGTCATCGCGCCCGCACCCGTGCGACACGCTCTTTCAAACAATCGCCGTGTTGGTAGGACAAAAAGAGGTGACGGGCGCACAACGCCGCAATATGAATGTTGATGCGGCGGTCGCGCAAATATAACGCATAGGCGACGGAGGGAGGAGGTGTTGGGCAGGCCGCTGTGGGAGAAACGCAAGAAATCGCGTATGTAGACTTACCCCCGGTATGCGTATAACGCAAGGGCAAGCACCTTTTGGCCACATTTTCAATGGACTTTAACTTACTCAAATAACGTCAAACCTCTTTTGAAACATATACCGTCAAGCGCGTTTTTTCAATGCGCGTCGAACGCACTTGCTCAAAACTTCATACATCGACAAATAAACTTTCGGTGAAATTTTCTAATTTCCACAATACTCCGGCAAGCTGAGCCGCAGTGCCAAGCAACACCCGTCGAGTTCGGCTCACTTCATGAGGCGATTTGTGCGGGGTTTGTCGATACATATTTACCAATTCTTCAATTCTATTGCTTTACAAGCCGAATTCCAACGTGTGCCACGCGTGGGGTGGGTGAGGTTGGCACAAGCACATACCCAAACATTCCAACCACCGTCAACGTGATGCGTCCCAAACGGCCAAGTTATTTGAACTCGCCCCTCACCAAAGCCAATCGCCCTTGCCTATTCACAGCGTGCATAGTTCATCCAAACCTGCGTAATATGGGCTTTTACTCGCCCGCCGATTTCGAAATACATTACCCGTGCCAGCGGCGCGAACTTCCGGGCTCTATTGACACACCCACAAACCAAACTCCGCGCATTGAACACGGCACCCACGCCTCCAAACCCCCTCCAACAAGTCCCCCAAAAATACGGCTATGCGGAACACTGAGCAATATGCAGTTTGATATGAGCGCTTGAGCAATGCCCACGTGTGATGCTCGGAACGACGTGTGTAGTTCGGAAATTAGACAATTTCATGTGAAGTTTATTAATGGGATTAATTCGACAAACTCCACCGCCAACACTCGCTTTTAGCTGCGGTCTAACCCTACCGGATGACGGCTTATTGTTTGCTTCTTGGCTCTCCTACACTTGGGTGGTACCTGGGTGTCGTCGTGCTTGTCGTGGTAAGAGGAGAGCGTGTTCTTGACTAGCTTCTCCTTAACATAATGCATGTCAAGACTTTTGTGAGGAGTGTACTATTTGGATATCGGAGTTACAGGCATCACGCTCGCGGCGAACTGCTGTCACTTTTATTTATATTATTTACCCTAGGGCACGTTTTGCCAAAGATGTCAGCTTGCTTACAATTTGGCCAAAAGACACCCACAGACAGGGTCTGGGGGTCAATTAGCGCAGGATATAGGGAGGGGTGGGTGGGTTCGCGCGAAGCCTAGATTGGCTGAGCGCGAAAGCAGAGAGTGCCTAGGCTCGTGGCTAGCTACGGCTTATAAGGCACGGGCTAGCTAGAGCTGACCGTTGGGGAAGTCGTTGGTCGTTAGCTACGTCTAACTGCTCGGGCAAGGTGGTTGCCCTGCACGTGAGACGCGCCAATATTAACGGTAACAGTAACCGCTAGAGTTATTGTCCCGTACACATGATATTGGATATGCAAACCTCTAGATTCAAATCAATCTGACTATTTACCCTAGGGCACGTTTTGCAAGTAACCTAAAGCCAAAGGCTTGCACAGCCGGAATTAGTGCTGCGGGGGGGACGGAGTGAGCCAGCCGAAGAACCGCCAAGCAGCAGGTGTTGGGGTCATGGTTGGGTCAATATATTTGCCTTCGGTCACAGAGCTGTTCTTGGCCCAGCCACCCATAAATTTGATTACGGGGAGGGGCGCGCCGATGCAGCTGGCAGCGGACGCCGCGCCTTTCCGTAGGTTGTGCGATGTCCATTTGAAACCGGTGGGCGCGGATGAGTTGACAGTGCGGAGGGCGAGGGTGAGCCATGCGGAGATGGTGGACGCGGCGCCCCACTCGTGAGAAGGTTCGGAAGGTGAGAAGCTCCAAAACGCGAGTGGGGGTGGGGTGTTGTAGAATTTGTTGCAGAAGGCCGCGCGGTGCTCAGTGTAGTAGTCGAGCAGGTCTGCCAGGACGGGGTTAGCGGCTACATTGTTGTAAGTAATACCGCATACGTATTAGTTGCAGATAGCTACTGTAAGCTACTCTAGATATGATTAGTACATGTCTAGATCGGACATACCGATAAACTGTTTGACTCGGTACAGAGCTGTCGCTAGGCTACAGCTCTCACACTTCTGTTGTCCCGACACCACGCCTGTAGGCTGGTTGTCGCCTTAACTGTTCCGTTTGCGGGACTGTGACTGTAACTACGTTTGCGTACGTTATCTTCCACACTAACTGTGTTTGCATGGTTCAATAGGTTATGGGCCCCCGCCTCACGTCACTCACCCGCGACAACCTGGTTCGGCGAGCTGCGATCGACAGCTCTCCCGCAGAAGGCAAGTTTCCTTAGACTCCTAGTACTTTCAACCTGTAGTCGGCGGTATCGCCAGTATAAACTGCGATTTTAAAACCCGCCACCACCCCTCTTAAGTCAGCCACCCGACGGAGATAGCCAGCCACCCACACCGACGCACTCGTCGTGTGTGGACAGGGTGCACACAGGTCCAAGCTGGAGAACGGGGGGGTGCACTGTCGGGTGAATACGCATCCACAGGTCGCACGCCAGCCGTAGCTTCCCTTTTATTTTTATTTTTATACTAGCCTCGCGCATCAGCCACCAGCGCAGCGCTCCACCTGTCCTGGCCTTGGCCTCGACTTGTGCCCCACTCTGGGTGGAGGATACAGAAAAGGTGCTCCGGGACTACAGGCCGAGGGGTCGGCGGGCATCAGGCCGTCTCTTAGCATACCGCTGTTAGGCACGAGTCCGGCTAGCGGTTTTTACCGCTGCCTGTTTTTTCCTTCAGCTCTTTCTTTTATTTCCCTCTGTCGAAATGGAGCAGAAAAACCCGCCTGATTCACCTGCTGATTCCCCTGAGTCAGGCTCTCACCAGAGCACCCTCGATCACCCCCCCCGATACTCTCGCGCTGCTCGTTGCGCAAGTGGCGAGCTTAACTGCTCGTATCGACTCGCTGTCGGCCGAGGGTGCTGTCGCTGCTGCGGGTGCTAATCCGCACCCCCCTGTAGCTCAGCGCCGCCACGATGCCCCACTCGAACCCGTCCGGCACAGCCACGACGGTCACACCCTCCACCTGAGTGACCATACCCAGCCTGGTTTCGTAACCCCGGACGCAGAAACACTCTTTCCTGCTGCAGCCCCTGTTGGCGACCCCACAGTCGCACAGCGCCGCCACGATGCGCCCCGCGAGCCCGCGCGTGCCGAGGCGCACTACGACCCCTCGCGTCACGCCATCCGGGTTGATCACCTCCCACCACCTCCCCCCTTCCCCCACGCCGAATATGCCCTTCACCACCCCGGCCCCCATATCACGGAGGCGCCCTCTCATCTCATCCCCCCCTACCGTGACCACCCGCACTCGTACGGCCCGCCGCGTCCCATGGCCGGCCGCTCTCCCTTTCCCGGTGGCCCACCTCCTCCCTTTCATGGCCGGCACTCTCCCCCACTCCAACCTGGCGACCCCAACCCCCGGGGCCGTCGTCGCCCCACTATCGACCCGGTGGTCATCAACCGGGCGGCACACGAAGCCCCCGGCTTCGACAAGGACGCCCTCAACCGGTCCATGAAGATGTCGGTCCCCGTCATGTGCCCGACCACGGACTTTAAGCAATGGAAGAGGACCTTCCTTAATTTCCTCTCTATCAAGGCCGCATACCTCATTCCTCAGCTGGCCATCCGCGACTCCGGCGTCTGGCTCGACGAACAAGCGCAACACTACGCCTACACGCTGC
>JAPMLY010003324.1:0-23295 GCA_026401115.1 Tetraselmis chui | reverse complement strand
ACAGATATGGCATTACCTCTTTCAGTGACGCGGGTTGGTTGTGCGTCGCGAGCGCCTTGACGTGCACCTGACAACACTGCGCCAAAGTCTGGACGGTGTAGCCGCCTTCCAATACTGACACGATTCGCCCGCGGCACACCTGATCCGCCAACTGCGCGATAATAAGAAACCCTCAGTAAACCCTAAAAACAATAAATACATAAACAGGGGAAAATACCACATCTCACGGGATTGTATATTTACTCTATCGTATTTCCAAACCCTAATATAAACCCTATCAATATACCCCGATCATTTTCGCAAAATGAGTGACCGGCGGGCGGCTTACGTCCATCACACACTCGGTGAGTTTCTTGTATGTGTTGTCCGACAGCCGTAGGAAGCCAAACATGTCGTCCTTGTGGCCGTCGAAGCCGGCGGAGAGGATGATGAGGTCGGGGGCGTACTCGCGCACCGCCTTGCACAGCACATTTTGGAAAAGGTCCATGTACTGCTGCGGTCGCGTGCCGTGGCTGAGCGGAATGTTGACCAGCCCACGCTTCAAGTCCACCTATCACACATGCAACAGACACACGGCAGACTCGTCGCACAACTCGCGATCTGACAGACCGTAACAGGTCATTTCCCGTACTGGGCAGGAAATGTGCGCGCTGTCTGCTTGATTGGAAAAGTGTAGTTGATAAGTAACGCTGTTAAGTGACAAGAAAACGGGATCCAGATTATTCGGCGCTCTGTGCATAAACGAGAGACAAGAAAATCTACTACGGTACCAAATGTAATGCTGTCGCCAATAATCATTTTTTACGTAAAGAGCACAGTTGGGTAGGAGTAGTAAATGGGGCAAGAGTCAGCCGGCTGGTAATGAGACCCCGGCGCGCGCCTTTGCCACCCTTCCTTCCCAACATATAGGGAATTCTTTAGCCGCCCAGCGACTGCACCCGTGCCACTCTCCCAACAATCAATATGCTTCGACGAAAAAATATACCCAGATTAGGAAAAAACATATCAAATGAAATTAGATAATGCGCGCTCTTTCAGTCGCCACCTCTCAGTCGCTTTCAAATAGGAGGAGGACCCAAAACTGCAAGCGAGTGCGAGTCCAGACAAAATACATCAAATGAAAATAAATATAATAGGTGCTCCTGCAATTTTGCACATTTTAGTCGTTTTCAAATTGGACGACGACCCGAAACTATTATAAGCGAGTGTGCATCTTGGAAAGCGCAAGCCACATAGGAAATATGCAGTCCAAATTATCGACAAAATGCAATAATTAATCCGTGTTATGCGGTTGCTGTTTTAAGATGAACAAATAACACATTATATTGTTGGGCTCAGCCGAGTCCCCAACCACATAGACTGGGTGAGTTTGGGGTGGGCCTGGTCAGGGCGGGCTCCCTACCTCGGCCTTTCGTGCTGTCCCCGGAAATAGCGGCCGCTCCGTCTCCTCTGTGCTCGCGCCATGAATGGAACAGTAGAGCATGTCGGGCATCCCGCCAGTGTCGCGACTATTCTGTAAGCAACACGCCTGCGCACCGTCCAAAACAAGCCAAAACATCAGTACGTTAATTAATGACATACTATTGTACCTGCACCCACCAAAAAGAATAAGCTACTATATTTCAAATGCAACGGTACGTTTTAAAATTAATTCGTCGATATCAATTCGTTTAAATAATGTCACCGCAAATCGAGGTGCAGCATAAATCCATGATAATATAAATATTCAGGTGGCACTCTTCCTGCAAAGGTACACGTACCCGTATCCTATCTATCTAAAGCAGTGACATTAAATAATATCTATCGATTGCGCTGTCAATATCTACACCTTCAGCGGCTGGACACGTCATACCGTACGAATATAAACCGGCGTTCTACCAGTGCTGCTCCCGTTATTTTAATTATGTCCATATTGCTTCCGCGAATTGACTTCATTATTCATCGACATTTGGAATTGCGTTGAGAGGTAAATAAGGAGCATATCAAATAACGCTGCTCACTCTGCTCCCTTACTTACCAGATATATGTGGGATATATGGCAGACTTGTAAATATTAACAGACACATTGACGGGTGCTCACTGCCCTCACTTCCTCATTGCATAACTAAACAACCGCGCGATTGCGACAATTCAATCCGCGGTCGTCGTGCTAAATAAACCCTTCCGTGGCCTTTGGTCAGTGAGTCCCCCAATGCATAGCCGCGACTATGGGTCGCATTAGGATCGCACTGATTGTGAGCTATGAATTCAAACAAAATGAGATTTACTGGAAAAAGAACACATATTTTGATTCCAAATACTACTTAGCGGTGATAAAAATAAAAAAGATCATCGTAACAACACTCAAAGTCGAACAACTTCGAACTCTGTGTTTCCTCAGTATCTTGTATATTTTCATGTGCCCAGCGTTCGACAAGGCAGTTTTGGTGTCGCAAACCCAAACGCTGCGAGGGACGTCGAACGGCGGGGTCGCGCACCTCGGTGCCGTTGCCGTGATGGAGGTCCCAATCGATGATCGCGACTCGACGGACGGAGTGATTCTGAAGCGCGTACCGCGCGCCCACCGCGACGTGGTTGATGAGGCAGAACCCCTGCCCCACCAGCTCGCCGCGCCGTCCGTCCGGCCCCGGCTCCGCGCGCGTGGAGCCCGAGGGCCCCGCGTGGTGCCCCGGCGGTCGAATCACACAAAAAGAGTTCCGAAACTGCGCCGCCATAACCTAACGGGAAAAAATGAATCAGCATGCGCCCGAAATACGGACACTAAGAACATGTTCTACGGAAAAAACAAATCCAAAAAAATCAAAAACAATCAGTCAGAAAGAGCAGACGAGGTGGCGACGGTATGGTGGGGACACAAAAATAAAGAGGGGGAGGGAAGGATGGGAGGGGAGAGGAGAGGAGAGGAGGTGAGCGACGCGCGCCTGATCCACGGCGCGACAGACGGTGTAGGAGGCGCATAGCGCCGCGTGTAAGCTGCGCCTGCTGATGAATGTGTCACCCTGAAAACGCACAACGCCAGGAAAAGAGCACACGGTGATGTGCAACGGGGTGTCATAGGGTGCAATGGGGTGCAATTGGGGGGAGAGGGGGGGAGGGCGGTGGAGGGGTGGCGTGGAGCTGAGTTGCATTGCTTTCCATTGGGCATGTTGCGTAGCGAAGTAATTGCATTTCCACAATAAAAAGGGGGAGCGACCGCTGAGATCATATTTGACTGCAGTTAGCAAAATTCAAGAGCAAGCCGTAAAATTTATCAAATACAGAAAAAATCGGGAGTTCGATGCGTGTCAAACGCTGATGAACTACGGCAAAAAATCATAATGAAAAATATGTAATCCCCGAAACGTGTCGGCATTTCAAAAATCATATCCGATGGTGTGAAATGTGTTGCAGGTGAGGCGCTTAATCGGCATTCCGGCCTGTTAACGAGGTCAGCGGTCTATGGTCGTGCCCGGCAGTGAGTGAGCGGAAGAAATGGGTATTTAAAGAACAGACAGCACACATGCCAAAGTGGTTGTTCATCACGCCCATCGCGATTATCATTTGCAAAGGCGTGCAGAACATTGACACATTCAGCATGGCCATTACTCTGATATTATAGAGCTGGGTTTTTTTGCCTTTTGGGTGAGCGAGACGCAGCGAAAGAGGTGACGTCCGAGCTCGCCACCCAACGCGCCCGCCCCGCCGCTGCTCTGCTCCTTCCTCAACCGCTCAATCTCCTGCGCACAACACGAGTCATCGAAATCGCGCGCAAGACAAGGGGTAATATAATCTCAAACCAGATTAACAAAAACAAAGGCGACAGAGGGCCCAATTAACCCCAACCGCACGTGCACCCATCACACATATATTTTCCTAAAGTGATGGAGAGAACCACGAAACAAATGAAGAGGCCACTAATGTATATTCCATCACATCGACTGACGTTCGAGCACGTCGTGTTATATAGAACTTGCCCACATTGGGTAAAGGTCGGCCCATCTGAATCACAGTGCGTCGCATTAACTTATAATGCATGTTACCACACGCAAGTGCGTCCGAGTTCATTCGTTTGAGTGGCTTACCAATTCACAACACTGTCGCACAGGGAATGTTTCAACGGCATCGCATTTCCTTCACATTGCGTGATCTCGACTTATAGCACAGCGCGTCGCACCACATCAGAATTGCATAAAAATACAGCACAGTGCATATTACATTACAACACAACATATGAAATTTCATTACGTTGCATCGCATTGCTTCATAACACAGTATGTTGCGTTGCATAACATTACATTACAAATCACATTTGAATCGGTTCTCTGCTTCGCATCGCATTCGAACGCTTTGGGCTATATTGCAATACACCGTGCCCAATTCAATTCAATTCCATTCGATTCAGCTCCATAAGATGATTGCATGACACATAATTACATGAATGATTATAAACATCAACCTTGGATTAATCTATACCACATTTCATTTACTCACATCACATCAGATTGCTTTGCATGAGATCACATTGAACCAAATCTCAATCCGTCGCATTACATTGCACTAAAACGGATTAAATTACATATGCATCGCAGAGCAAGCAGGACAATGCACCCCACCGCATTAAATAGGATTACATAAAATCACGTCACGTTCAACAAAAAACGCATTTCGGGGCACCGCCATCACAAATTCGCATAATTATTGCCTTTCACAATAGTACGTTCGGTTTCTGACGCCAAACGTCGGATTTACCCATAACGCATTTTCATGTCATTAAAAACACACACACACACACAAAGTGAGCAATGTAACAGAACTTTGCTTGCGAAATATCCGAGTTTTGCAATCTTTCATAAAGCGATGCTCCCACCTTTGCGATGCGCTCGAGGTAGGACGCGGAGTGCACCTGCTGCACCGCGGGCTGCACCCAGTCCAGCATGAACGCTGAGCTGTTGGAGCGTCTGATGTTTTGGCTCGGCGACAGCGTCCCATCCTCCTCGCCCCAGTCCGGACTCGGCTCTCGGCGCGCCTTCTTCCCCGCCGGCGCCCCTCCCTCCTCCTTCGCTGCCGTGCCTTCCGTCATTGCCACAGCCGCGGCCGCGGCTGCCACGAACGAGGGACGCGCGCGGGATGAGAGCGGCCCCGTGCCGTCTGTGTTTACAAAAATAGCAAAAACAACATGGCTGAGTGTGTGGCAAATGCGGATGATCTGACACTACGCACTCAGTGTGTTCAGCATCCAAGATGGCATGTATGTGTGTTTGTGTGTGTGTATGTGCGTGTGTGTGCGTGTGTGTGTGTGTGTGTGTGTGTGTGTGTGTGTGTGTGTGTGTGTGTGTGTGTGTGTGTGTATGTGTGTGTTTAGGGTTTAGGGGCTTTTGCAGTCAAGATACTCAGGAGATTAACATATAATCAAGAGCAGAGAATTCCGCTCTTGCGATGTTCAATTCTGCGAGAGAACCAAAAAATTGGCAAACGAAAACATACAGCCACAAACACCAACACACCATTCCATAGGAACACACACAACACGAGAACACACATAAATGTCAGTAGTCAATCTTGTGCAGGGTCACCTGACAAATTAAATGTTGTTAATGCCACTTAATTGCACTCAATGTCTCTTCAACGCCGAGCCGCGTTAATTCAAGTTTACCAAAGCGACGGGAGTGAGGACGCCCTGTGACTGGCCCATTACTCGAACCCTTGGCACTCAATGTCAGCTAATCAGCACCAAAACGAGAGCCAAAAGTACCTTCCCTATTGGTATAAAATCCCAACGCAAAAGTCCAAATAAATTATTGTTAAACCCAAAACCAAACTACTCACACTTCAAAACAAAAAACTCCATCTTCCACAATTGCGCAATAGTGGTCGATGAGGATGAGCATGAGCCCCCTTCACCCTCACCCTCCCCTTCCCTATGTCGGCCTCTCACCGGTGTGGCTCTCCCGCAACGTGGCGGAGCGCGATAGCAGCGGCGGCATCGCGGGCCGTCCGCTGAAGCTCCGTCCGCTCGTCACACTCAGCGCGCGCGAGAGGAGCGCCTCCGCTGCCTTCTGCTCCTCCCGCTCCACCTCCTCCCCCCCAGCCTCTTTAACCACCTCCTTGCCCTCCTCCACCTTTGTCTCGGCCGCCTCCGCAAACGGGTCCTCCGCGGCGGAGGCCTCGATGTGTCCATCCAGTGCCTCGTTCATCGTCGGCGAAGTGGTCAGCCGTTGCGCGCATAGTAGCGCGACGCCGTTCACGTGAAATTGCATCTCACTCAGCGCCGTCCACACCTCCAACACGCGGTTGGGCTGGTCACGATGAGAGGAGCGGCACATCAGAGGGGGCCGTCTGAGATCTCGGTTCTTCTCTTTATAGTTTCAAAGGCTTGTGCGATAATATAACGCAAAATATTGGTATCGAAAGTATGGACCGCTTGTGATACTCGGGGTCACCCCCTCGTCCGTTGGCCTCGCTGTCCTCTCACCGCTCTCATGAGTGTTTGATTCATGCAACGAGGGTAACTCGAGAATTTGAGAGTTCCTCGTGATATACACGACATGCGATACGTCGATGGTGGTATTCCTCTACGAAAGTTGGCCACAATCAACCATTACCCCCACCCTCGACCACCTCCTCCCTTCTTCCTCTCCCTGTTTTAAGTTATGAACGTAAGGGTTTTCTAGCGACCAGTTTGAAGGATTATTTTAGAAGACAATCAATGCACGCACCTACCTATTGCATACCATCTGTCCATGCACCCTCTCCCAACAGGCCGGTCTAATGAAAAAGTAGCAGACAGTAGAGGATGGGAGGGAAGAAGGAAGGGCAGATGTAAAGCACCTGCTCGGGCACCCACGGCGTGAGAGAAGTGGGATGACTGGACGGAGGGGCAGTGGGATCGTTCGTTGTGCAACCACCGCCCCCGACCGCTCCGCCAACACCCCCACCGTCGCTCGTGTCGTCCTCCGCCTCGCCGCCTGCCTCCTTCTTCATATCTTTAATGTAACGTTGACCGAAGCCAGCGGGCGTGATGTGATTTTGACACTCCGCGTGGGTCAATACCTGCGCGTACGCAGTCAATGGCGAGTTTAGGGTCAATGGCATACGGGACATCTGACAAGATACGTTTGTCTGTGTGTTGTCCAGCGTTCGCGTTCGCGCGCGCGCGCGTGTGTGTGTGTGTGTGTGTGCGTGTACAAGTGTGTGTGCAAGTGTGTGTGCCTATGTGTGCAAGTGTGTGTTCGTGCTTGTATGTGTGTGTTTGCGTGCGTGTGCGTGTGCGTATGTATATGTGTGTGTGCGCGTGTCTGTGCGTGCGTGTGCGTGTGTGTATGTGTGCGTGTGCGTGTGCATGTGTGTGTGTGTGTGTGCGTGCGTGTGTGTGTGGGTGTGTGTGTGTGTGCGTGTGCGTGTGCGTGTGCGTGTACATGTGTGTGTATGTGATTCTGTGGATTTACGCGAATGGGAGTTCGTATGTATGTGTCTGCGCGCTTGCCTCTGCATGTAGGCGAATACGTTAGTGTGAGTGTCTATTAGTGTGGGTGTGAGTATGTACAGTTGCGTGAATTTGTGTGTGTCTACTTGGGCATATGTGACTCAGTGCGTGCGTGTGCTTGAGTGTGTGTGTGTGTGTGTATGTGTGTGTATGTGTGTGTGTGTGTGTGTGTGTGTATATGTGTGTATGTGTGTGCGTGCGTGTTTGTGGTTGTGCGCAAATCTGCTCATGTGCGCGCGCGCGTGTGTGTATGTTTGTGTGCAATTTTGCGTATGCGTGAGTTTGCATACATCTGCGCGTAAGCGAGTGCATATATGTGAGTGCGCGCGCCTGTGTGTGTGTGTGTGTGTGTGTGTGTGTGTGTGTGTGTGAGAGAGAGAGAGAGAGAGAGAGAGAGAGAGAGAGAGAGAGAATTTGTGTCTATCTGCGGGAATATGTGTGTGCGTGTTTGCGCGTGTGTGCGTGTGTGAGTGTAAGGAAGAAAGAAAGTGTGTGTTAGTCGGAATGGGTTTCCATGCGCGCGCGTGTGTGCGTGTGTGTATGTGTGCGTCAGTTTTGTGGATATGTATGCGTTGCTGTTCGACGACGTATGACTGTGCTTATGCGTGTGTCTGCATGTGTGTGGGTTTGTGTTTTTGCATGTGTGAGAAACTGAGCCACTGTTTCTGTGTGCGGTTATGATTCTGAGTGTGTGAGTGTACGACACAGATAGAGTATGTAGTGTGTGTGTGTGTATGTGTATGAATGTGTTAATTTGTGTGTGTAAGAGTATGGGTATATCTGTGCAAGTGTGTGTATGTGTGTGTGTGCGTGTATGTGTGTGTGTGTGTGTGTGTGTGTGTGTGTGTGTGTGAGTGTGTGTGTGTGTGTGTGAGTGTATGCGTGTCTGTCCGTATGCGTTTGTTTTTGTCGATGTATGAACGCGTTGATGCGTGTGTGTGTATATGTGTGAGAGAGTTCACTTGTGTACGTGCGTTTATGTGTGTGTGTGTGTGTGTGTGTCTGTGTGTGTGTGTGTGTCTGCATGTGTGTACGAGAGAGAATGTATGTGTGTGAATGTGTTTATGCGTGTGTGTGTGAATGTGTGAATGTGTTTGTGTGTGTGTGTGTGTGTGTGTGTGTGTGTGTGTGTGTGTGTGTGTGAATGTGTTTGTGTGTGTGTGTGTGTGAGTGTGTGTGTGTGTGTGTGTGTGTGTGTGTGTTCAAGAGAGGATAAGAGGAGAGGAGGAGGGGTCGTACCAGCGTGCGCTTGGCCTGTGTGAGGGGCTGGCGTGCGGTTTGGATGAGGCGGAGGCCTTTTTCATGCATTTTACTTGCGAGGCCGTAAATTTTGCTGCTCCGCTCGTTATACACCAGCGCGTTGGCGCACATGAGGTCAAAGTCCGCCGCGAAGTCGTCCCAGCCCTCGTACTCGTTGTCCAGCACCTTGGTGTACATGGTGCAGAAGTCCATGGGGCGGGTGATGATGGTGAAGTAATTGGGCGCGAAGGACTCCTGCGGTGCCAAATCATAAATAGTCAAATCCATGTGCAAGGTCCTACCATGTAATCAAACTTCATTCAATAAAGCGAGGTCTGACTTTACGAGACTATCATCAGCCGTTGATCGAGCGAACGGCACGACACGCGTCGCCGAGGCACGGGAAGCGGCCAACCAACCTGGACTGGCTCCACGAAGAGCATGTGGGTGTCGAGCTCAACGAGCTGGTTCAGCACCGCTAGAAGCTTGTCATGTATCACGGCGTCCTGCGGCATAGCCGTAGAGGTGTTACAGATATGTTACAGCTACGCCTGTACACGTACTACTCGACGTACCTGTACGTATGAACTTGGATAAAGGATAACGAGAGGAATAAAGCAAGCAAGGATAATCGAGCCAACCCAGCGGGGAAGCGATAGTTGCTTAGGGTTCGTTAGCATTGGGATGGGTTTTGGTGAAGAGGGAATAGATGGTGTCGAAGAAGGGTGAAGAAGCCTGAAGAAGTGAAGAGTGGGTCGGTATGAGGGAGCACCTCTGCTGCGCACGGTGTGCCCGTGACTTGATGTGCCGCCATTACAGCGGCCATGTGCAATACCCTGTACCCTTGTCGTCGGTACCCCGTCGCGCCCCGCCTATCTCGCGGGGGTGTTGCGGTGGAGGTCGTCGCTGTCCTCGGCTGGACGGAAGGGGGGCGGAAATGATGGGGCCTGTTGCAAATAAGGTTCCCTGTTTGTTCAGAAGCTACGCGACGGGCGAGGCCAGCGATGTCGGAGGACCGGGTCGTCGTCGTAACTGAGGGTCTAACGATGGTAAGCCGGTGTGGGGTTAGGGTGAGATAGTTGCGGGAGGTGTGATTATTGCGGAGCAGACAGACATGATGATGTCGGAGGCCGTAGCCAAATATAAAAAGTGTTTTATTATTATTGGCTCGTGCATCACATGGGTCGTGTTTGCTGCATTCCCAGCCGCCCATATCCAATTCCTTGCAAATACAAGATCAAAATCTTTGGATGAATCTGGTTTTATAGGCTTTGAAATTTTATGATAATGTACGGTTACATGTATGTAATGGACGGATGGTATTATTCCGCGATGATGTTCGTGTCTTTGGCGGCGTTTCGGGCATATCATCAATAAAATATTTTGAATGTTAACAATAAATAGGAATAGCATTAGAAAGCCCAGTGCGCTCCCCTCCCCCGTTGAGGTTCCTCGGTTGCCCCGCGTCGTTTCCACCCTTCGAGTGTTGTGCGCTCATCTAAATTTTCCCACGCGACTATGTGCACATTTTCTCCATACAATTGCCCGGTGGATGCCGATCGCCACCTTCTCGCGCCGTGCGCATTTTGAGAACGATACTTTCTAAGTAGTGGCCTCGGTAGATAACGCCATTCTTGTTCTCACCGCAATACTACGCCCTCCCAACGCCCGGTATGTGGTGTTTCGCTTCCGCGCGGTCGGCCGTCCGCGGTGCCTACTCAACCCTTGCTTACCTTGCCCTCTACCGTTCAATGGTAGTGCCTTGAAAATGCGGCCACGGGAGAACTCCAAAGCCTTCTTCGAGTCCTACCTCCTTTCCTTCCGATATATATAGTACGTCCTCGACCATTGTCCCCCCTTCGTTAATGCGCCTCGTCCAATTGATCTTCGACGGGCTTCTTGGTTGCGTTTTGTTTGTCCATGATAGGGCAAGCAAGCCGGAGCGCTTCCGTGGAAGCGGCTTGCTCGGCGTTGCTTTTATTCCCACACTAAGCTATGCGCCCCATGGCAGATTACATTTGTGTTGGCCATCTATTGCTCGACCCGATCGTTGATTACCGTGACAACAGCTTCGCCCATTGGGCATCATTAGACCTCGATACATTGTTTTCCGCATCACACGCTCACGGATCATTTGGCAATGGGCAGCCACCGCCACCTGCCTAACTTCCATGGAACGGCACCAACTCCCTTCATCACGGCGTCTAGGTTAAGATAGCCAACCGGGTGGCTAGTCTAGCTGCGGTTGGAGAGTATTGTCGCGCTATGGAGGCCCTAATTTCCAACCCCGTCCTAAATTCCTTACATCCAGCTCCATTGAAAACAGTTACGCTCTCGCGCATTATTTTTGCGTTAGCCTTAATTAATGACTACGCAGTTTATTCTCTCAAAAACTGTCACGTTGGTTTCGGACATAACGTCGCCGCGAGCATGCCCTCGGCTGGCTCTTTAGCAAATGGTAGGCGTTTCATGGTGGAAATGCACACAATTTTTTAATCAAGATATAGTGGAACATTTGTTACGGGAATTGTTGAAGGGAAAGCTGTTAAAATGTTAATGTCTTGTCTCCACCCACCACTTACTGTGCCATGCTTGTATGTAGCCCGGGCTAGCACATGTTCCTTCACTATCCTCGTTGTTGATTCGACTATTGAACGGCCAATCGGCGCAACGTAGGCAGCTAGAACCTCGGAATCTCAACGACATCGGTATGCTGTTCTCGGAATGCTAATAGCATTGGCTCGTGCATGCCGATACACAACTCCAATACAATCGTTATCAGTCCGTATAACGATCATAGATGGAAGGACAAGGTACATGTATTAATAAATTATGCAGCCAACGTAGTGTCATAATAGTACATGTCACATTTGCGTCGGTTCAACTTTACCACTATGTCTCCAAACGAGTATGTAAGATAAAATCACACACTTGTACGTAGAGCAAAACTGCAAATTGTGTGGGAATGGACTCGTGCGGGCATGTTTTCGCAAGGCATGCCGGTGTGCGCGCAACTCGCTATTCGTCATACACTTTGGTTGACTCGGGCTGCCACAAGTTCAAACCCAAGGGGCATACAACACGCAAGCGAACTTTAACTCCCAATATATACTCACGGCTACATGTATGGTTATCAACGCCCGTCACGAGGAGGTGGGAGTGAGTGCGGGCGGGCATACGAGCGCACTCCCTTCCGGGGCCGTTGCCGTTGCACCGCCGGTGGGTGCCAAGTTTGACAAGTGGTCAATGTGGATGGTTGTGGAGAGACCCCCCGACATAAGTTGCACCCTTTCCTTACAACGTTCGACGCGATGTGGTAGATGTGCATAGTTTTGTATGGAGCTAGCCAACCAAGTTCTTGGCACCGTGCGTGGCGTCGGAAGGACTACCTCGTATTGGCGGGTATACGCGCTAACAACTTTTTGAATGGGCTGTCCGCTACGCAATTGGGGAGAAGGGGCTCTTCGGCTCAAATCGCACCCTTTTTAGGCTTGCGCTCCGCAACTTAATCCTTATCTACCCGCGAGATTCAACACAAGCACTCAAATTCAAGTTCTTGTACAAGATATAATACGGATAATACTGAACCTTTTTGTCCGCCGCTCTGTTTTATTTGCGTTTGGCCGTATCGTGAAAGATGTGCGGAGGTACGTACGGAGTTCTTACAACGCGTTTCGCTTGTTCATTATGCATGACACGCTTGGCTACTACTTTCGTGATGGCATGTTGGATAAGTGTACTCAGCTTGCAGTCGCCTATTTGCTTGCTATACAGCTTAAAGCCGATGCTCACATAGCAAATTTATGAAAAACTCTTGAAAAATATATTCAATTAACCGTCCCGATAAAAACTGTGAACATTCGTGGATTTCCTAGTCGTAATCTCAAAGCAAGAGCAAAGTTTTCAGTATTTTACTAAATGCAGAATTTAGAACATATGTGAACATCGGGTTTAGTGCTTGCGGTTTTTTCTGTTATTTCTTTAGGGTTTAGGGTTTTCTCTCGCTCCTTGCGCTCTAACCGTTATGTGACGAATACAGTCACGCAATAGTACATTGCATGGCATGGTACATGTACTCGTTATTAATTCCAATTCATGCTTTTCCATCGGAAGGACGTGCAACGTGGGTACGTCGCTACTTGCAATTTAGCGAAGGTTCTGATGCGTACTATATTGTTTGTACCTCCCGGTACGTATAGGTACGCACAGTTAATCTAACTAGCTAGACGATGCGCCGAACGAGCTTTCCTATGCAAAATGTGATTCCCCATACATAACGAGCCGCGTCGTTAGTTTGTTGATGGGAGTTGGAAAGCCCTAGCACATGACACGAGGACCAAGCGAGGGCATGTGCAAGCTAGCAAGGCAAATACTATTTAAGCCTAGTGCAATCGAGGTGACAGAAGCTTTTAGTAATTGCCTTTGTTCAATTACAATTTACTGATAAATACTAAAAATGAGACATCTTCTCATTCGCTCTCTCCATCTGCACTTCCACCTAGTGACAAAGTAGCAACAGAGCAGAGCACGTTTGTGTGTGCAATTTTCTTTCCGAAGGCTAACAGCCACATTAGTTTGAGAGCTCCTTGGTCGACGCACGTTTTTGTTGTCACTGGATTTGCTCGACGTTGCTTTCTTGATTCGAAATGGCTTCTGTTGGACTTGGTCATTACGTGGTGGTCGTACTGCATGTTGGTGGTTCTAATGCCTCCGACATTCAGCACGTTTTACAGCGTGAGCCTCGTATTGGCACAACATGATTCCTTGCCGGTTGGACATTGCCTAACGAAGAGCATGTTGATATTGCCGTTCACGAGTTACATGACGAAACTAGCCTTATTTTGACTTTTGATGACTTAACCCTATCGAGTGACGCTCCAGCTCGCGTCACATTACCCAAGGGGCAACGTCAACTTGTTTACGTCTTGTTGGCGTCTGTTCCAATTCCCTACGTGACGGCTAATTTACGCACACGAGCTCATCTCGAGCAAGTTATTTCTGCACCGTCGACTATTAATCCAGATGGTTATTACATCGCACCGGCAACGATTGACATTGATGGTCTTTCTCTAACGCCGGCTAAACAAGGGCTACTTCCAACTCTGAAGCGTAAGTATGAGTTACTTCATTTTGGTTACGTGACTCAATGGGAAACTTTTCGTCGTGTTGCTTACACGCACCAAGTTCTCTGCCATGAGGATACGTCGTTATCGAAGCAGTTTCTCTTCTACTTTCGGTTTACGTATGTCGATTGTGGTCATTTGCGGATGCTTGTCCGTGGCTACATCAACCAATTGTGTGGACATACGCCGACTAATCTGCGGATGGGAGCTCCGATCCCTACAACCAACTTTGCCGGCCTACCCGTTACCCTTACTGAGACTCAACGTAAAGCTGCGATTAATTCGAAGTTTTATATGGTCGTGAGCCGCGTGAACTTGAAGACTGGCTCGAGGCACAACCGCAACGCTTTGTCATGCTAGGAATTACTGCTGAATCTTACGACGCGGTGATATAACTTACTTCACAGTTTTCTAAACCCCTAAACAACTGGTGGCTGGCTGAACCGTAAACAACATGCATATATTCCAGCCTCTTTTGACTCATTGGTGGAAGACGTCCTTGCTCCCCAACATTCGCGACGACGCAATTAAGGCCTTGCTCGGAATTACGCAGGGTAATATGAGTTACGCTGCCTACATTCAGCAGTTCAACGACTTTTTACGGAGGTCTCGTCAAAATCTTACAGATGACCTTCAGTGTGTTCGTTTCATGAATGGACTTGCTAATTTTCAAATCCTGACCCAATCCAAGTCCTGTCGTTCACAAAAAGGCTCACTTTGAAACTCGTGGAGCTGCGGAACCTCCTCAATGACATCGTAACCGACTCACCCCATGTAGGTGGCGTGAAGTCAACAGCTGGTAAGTCAACAACACCTAGAGGCGGACAATCTACCAAGAAACGCAGGTATGAGGACCCTTTAGTGGGGGTATCAAAAATCTGAAGGCGCAATAACAACGGTGCTGGTCGAGGTCGAGGTCGTGGAGGAGTACAAGGAGGCCGTGGCCGAACTTCTCAAAACACTGGCCCCATTGACTTCAACGCTATCGCTGGAGCGGTGACTTCTGTGGAGCGGAAGCATCTATCTCATATCGAGGAGGGACTTCGCTTCAAGTACCACAAGAAGGGACACCGTCTTTGTCAGTGCCCGGAGGTGAAAGGCAAGGAGGCGATGGGTGCTCCTTCTAAGAAGCCATGATGGTGGCATGGTTGTTCTACTGACGAACTGGAGCAGCCAGCTACATCTACCGATCGTCCTGAAACACTATTAGCGACAGAGGTCGTCGAAATTCTTTCGACATCTCCATCGACCAAAGTCGCGACACCTGCAACGCTAGTTGCATGTCGTCGTCGTCAGAACAAGCAAAGAGAGAGTCGTAAACATGTAACCAAACGTTCGATTGATTGGACACATGTTGACTCCATTTTTGAGCCTCAACACGCACGGTTTGATTCTACCTTGGAAGGATGTGCTGATGATGAGGGTCTCAACTCGCGCGGTGACTTACCTCAGTGTTCGCCGAGTGATTCGATCATGCAGCGGGATTTGTCAGGAGAACGGGTGTTCATCAATCCACCTAGAGAGTTGCCGACGTACATCTCCAATATCTACGATGACTGTGTTTGTTCTACCTATAAGTGGGCTAAGTTCAACGAACTCACTCGTCACTAGAAACTCTACCAAGAATTCCCATCAAGGACATAGCTACTTACTCGTCAGTCGCTAGAGAATCCTACCTAGCAGGAGGCGGTGGCTCCATCTCCTTGGCATGTACAAGTTTGGTTAGTTGACATTGGTTGTACTTTTTACGAACAAGCACCGACTACAATTCCTAACACACCTACTCCGGTACGTGTACCTCTTGTCGACACGAAAGAATCCATCGCTACAATGTAACTATTTTCTTCTAACGGACCTCACGGAGCTCGACCTTCAATTCGCAGTTAGCTGATTGTGAAAACTCTTGATAGTGGAAAGCTATTTCTGGACTGGTCGACTGCGCTGCGACTCTTGACTTCATGTCTAAAGACTTTGAAATACGCTTTGCTTTACATACTCGTAAGTCTCTAAACAAGACTAATGTTCGACTTGCTAATGGTTAACTTGTTATGTCTTCGACTGTTTGCGACGTTACATTTGAGTTGGCTCGTCACAACATTCAACGGAATTTCTTACGTGACTTATTGCGTTATGCTCATCTCGTAACGGGTTTACCATGATTTGACGACGAACATGCCTCTTTGCAATTCAGTACTACCCGCGTCTTTACCTTGATGGATGGGACTGCAGTGAAGACTCGGATTGAGGAGCGACGTCTTGAGTGTCTCATGGTGTCATCAACCAAGGTGCATTAACTAATGCGCAAGACGCGCTGCAACAAAGGTCATAATGCGGAATTTAACGTAGCAAAAGTTACGCAAGCCGCAGACTTGCCAATTGAATTTCACACTGGAGAGGAGCTTACTCCAAGACAACGTAAAAACTTACGGTTGTTACTCTACAATGACTTCCCGGAGTTATCGCAACCAATATATTCGCCGCCCGTAAGCCGACAGTGGAATCATCCCATTGAAACTACCGGCCCGATGAAACGACAACGTCTTAATAGAATGTCACGTGCTGAGCGCGCTGAGCTTAACCGGCAGTTCAAAGACGCGATGAAAGTTGGCTTGATTAGACCCAGCCACAATGAGATCGGCTCGCTAATTCTTTTTGTGCGTAAGGTTGATGGCTCGCTACGGCTGTGCACTGACACCCGCGGGCTGAAGGAAGTTACGCGTAAGGACGCCTACCCACTTCCACGTGTAGACGACACACTCGACAAACTTAAGGACGCGAATGGAATCGATGTGGGAATCGAAGTCGGAAGTACCGGTGGGAATTGATGCGTTTTTATAAGCATCTTGACCTCGCGTCTCGCTTGTGGAAAGTTCGAGTACGCGATGAGGACGACATCCACAAGATTGCGTTTCAAACCCATGATGGCTTGATGGAATGGGTCGCCATACTGTTCGGACTGTGCAATGCACAAGCTACATTCCAGAGGATAATGAATGATACGTGACTTCTTACAGAAGTTCGTTACTGTCTACTTGGACGACGTCTATGTTTACAACCGTACTGTGGAATAACATATGGAGCACCTGCGTCTAGTGCTTCAACGTTTTAAGGAGGGGGGCTTGAAGTTACGCCTTACGAAGTGCTTGCCTATGTACGCTCCTATGAGTAACACACTTGCCTATGAGCAATGGCTTTGACATTGTGCTGATTGTGGTCGATCATTTGACTCGAATGGCCCATCATTTATGCTATGTACAAAGGGCGTTAATGCCGAGCAAACTGCTACTTTGTTTTTATATGGAGTCTACCGATTGCATGGACTACCTCGCGTACTGGTCAGTGACCGCGACCGGAAATTCGTCAGTGGCTTTTGGCAAACACTTTGGCGACGCCTTGGAACGCGTCTGGACATGTCTTCTAGTCGACACCCACAGGCAGACGGACTAACGGGGCGCGTCAACAGTACATTTGAGCAACTTCTTCGTTGTTTCTGTTGCTACGGCGGTGCTGATTGGATGGAACTTTTGCCTCAAGTAAGATTTGCGTACAACGCTTCTCGTGCTCTCGGAACTGAGCACACCCCCTTCGAGGCTAGCTTTGGAGTCTCTTTTGACGAGCCACTTGACTTGCTCTTCAACATGCGACCTTCCATTCCGATTTCGCAAGACGCGTCAGAGCGATTACGATCACTACAAGAAGTACACGCTATGGTACGTTCGGTGTTATAGCTACACAAAGACGAGATGCAAGCACGCTCATAACCGACGACAGCCCCACACTTCGTAAGAGGAGATCATGTATCAACTGTTACAACAAACCTTTTCTTGCGTGGGCAGCCAAACAAGAAACTAAGAGATCGACAGCTTGGACCTTCTACAACGGAGGAGCAAACTGGAAAGCACATTTACAGATTGAAAATTCCAGCCACAGTACGGTTACACCATGTGTTTCACGTCAATAATTAACGACCATGCTCTACTACTTTGCTACAACTAGTTGTCCCAATGAAAGTTCATAAAGGAGACGATGAGGAGTTTGACGTCTCGCACATCTCTCATGTGTGGATCAAATCGTTATCTAGACGTCGAGGCAAATCTTTGCTCTTCATGACGCACTTAAGTGATGACGACATTGCATCTGTCTGGCATCGACTAAACGAGGTGCAACGAACAACAACGTTACAAGATTTCTTGGAGACACCCCAACGGCACAAGTTTGCCAAGACTCAGGCGTACTTCGACTTCATGGACGCTCACACATAGCGCATTCTTGAGTCAAAGTACTTACTTTAGTAATGGAGCTTAGACCACGGAGGTCTGCCTCCCGGCGGCCTCGTGATTTGTCAAGAGGGGGAGGGTACGAATGTGACGAGTATAGTCATGCAACAATACATTGCACGACATTGTACATGTTACTATACATGACATTGTATATTGTGAATGTACATCGTTACTAATCCCAATTCGTGCTTTTCCATCGGAAGGACGTACAACGTGGGTACGTCGCTGCTGTAATTTATTAGCGATGTTTCCGATGCGTACTACATTGTACGTACCTCCCGGTACGTATAGATACGCACAGTTAATCTTACTAGCCAGACGACGCGCCGAACGTGGTTTCCCATGCAAAATGTGATTCCCCAAGAAGGACGAGCCGCGTCGTTAGTTTGTTGATGGCAATTGGAAAGCCCTAGCACATGACACGAGGACCAAGCGAGGGCATGTGCAAGCTAGCTAGGCAAAGACCATTTAAGCCTAGTGCAGTAGAGGGAGGTAACAAAACCTTTTAGCAATTCCCTTTGTTCAATTACAATCTTATGTTAATTACTAATAGTCAACAGTGAGACATCTTCTCATTTGCTCCCTCCATCTGCACTTCCAACTAGTGACACGGTAGCAACTAAATACAACATATTTGTGTGTGCAGTTAGCTCTCCGAAGGCTAACCGCCACAGTTATGTCCGTAATGCCACATTTCGTTCGTCGCGCTACTTATGTTCCTTTTCGGCGTTTTTGGGGGGGGATGTGCGACGTGAATTCATGCAACGTCTTTCTGCAACTCTTCATGGCACTATGGGTTCCTATCTCCGCGACGCTTGTCAGGAGGGCAGTGCTGACGCTCTGGCATGCCTTCTTGTTCCTCGGGCTTAGGTTTTTTCCTAATCTTTTCTTCTTTTTGGGCGCCCGCCGGCGGCGCAGCGGCGGCGGCCCCGGAGAGGGGTGCGCTCGCAGGCCCGTCGGCACCTACCTCTACCTCCACGCGGTGGGCGCTGGTAACCCCATAGCCGTGCCAGGCTTGGCACGGTAGGGGGCTGAACGAGGTACCGGCAGCTGCGATCCGCGGGATCAGCAGCTGTCGGGAAGCCCTGTACGGAGGGTTTTGGAAAACATAATATCCGTACACCGGCACATGGATCTCCCGCTCGGCCTATCCGATATGTCTTTTCCGCGACTAAATACTCGCAGATACTCTCCCGACGATGGGGCGGGGGCGGCGTTTGCGAAATATTTTTTGGCGAAATGGGGTACGGACGGATCAGCGGAGGGACGAGGGTGTTGGAGCTGGCGGCGGACAGCTGGGAAGCAGCGCTTGGGACAGCGCTCGCTAGCAGTCGCCAGCCCTGTGAGAGTCTTAAGTCTCCCCTGGGGGCGAGGCCTGATGCTACGCAGGACGGAGGCTGGTCGCAGCCGGAGGAGCGGCACGGTCTGGCGGCGGCGGTCCTTAGGATCGCCCGCCGCCGGAAAAGCCCGGTACGGGGGGTTTTTGGAAAAATTCCCGTACCCACCATCTTTTGAGGACCGGCGACTCGATCCATGTGTTCTTTCAACCCCTTCCCTAGTCGGTACCCGGTTATCGATAGGCTGCCTCAGGCAGTGTGCCTAGGGTTATCGTAACGGCACACTGCTCGTAAAGGCGACCCCCTAACAACGTAAACCACCGGGGGAGGGTACGGACGGCCACAGCGCGATCAGATAGGTGTTGGAAACAGACGGGAAAAGGACAAGGGACAGGAGAAAATCTGGCTCGGGGGCAGGAGAGCCAGCCGGACACCGTCTGCAGCCTAGTTATTCTCTCTTCTCAGCCCCCGAAGGAGGAGAGAAGACTCGGCTAGGTGGCGAGCTGCGTCGAGAGGAGCGGCTAATACCTCGGGCGGGGTGGAGCACGGATCGGGGCGGGACCGACGACGACCTATGCGAGGGGGGTTTTTCACCTGCCTTTCCCCCCAAGCTCCGGCACGACCGGAGTCGCACGGGAGCCGAGGTCAGGCAGGTTCGCCTCGACCAGCTCCAGCTGGACAGCCTTGCTGATCAGCGACCCCGCAGCGGCTGGAGCAGGCCGCGTAACGTGGAGACTAGCGACATTTTATTTTTCATACTGTATCCAAAAAAAAATACGTATAGATCAAAAAATTATAAATACCTGGATACGGGTATGTTTTAGACGGTATCGTTACTGCCATTGGAGAGGTTGGGATTAGTGGTTCACGGTCTACCTCACGCTTAGAAGTCCAACTACAGGTTGAGCATAGCAAAAGGGGGGGCCCAGAGACAGCAACCGGTTTTTACTGGTATTGTTGTAAACAATTTCAATTTCTTCTTTTTGCTTGGTGGCATCCACTGCTTTTCTTGTAAGAAAATTTTATTTTCTCTTATTTCTCTTTAATTGTTCATCTGAGGGCACTGTAGATCGGCAAGCCGTACCCAAGTACGGTAGCCGTCGACCCTTAGCGAGACGTACCAAATGTCCGCGTTTTCCGCCATCCTCCTAATTGTACACGCCCAACACTCGATTCTATCGGTTGGACATACGAGGTTCATGTTTGGAGCATTTCTTGACCTAATCGCGCCAATTCATCTCAGTAAATCCCCAATCTAAGCGCGCACATACTACCACTCGCACGAAGAACTACCCTAACTGCTCAAACCCATAGACTGCTCCCTTGCCGGTCATCATACAATGGCCCAAAAGGTTAAGGAAGGCTGTTTTGGATTGTATGGCTCAAAAATCCGCTTGCGCGTACGTTCGCAAGCGGTCGACATGACACATCGGCGGCCGACACTATAAGTACATTAATGCAAAGTAGGTCGATATTGTGTGATGCAAGAGCTGAGACAACAACACACGTTATGTTACCTTCAGGTAGGCAATAAAGCACGCCAACTGAGTTGCTTAATGCCCAATAATAACGTAGGCTGCAGGTTTAGGCACGTCGTGGTTCGGTTAATTGCTCACTTGAGCCGGGAATTACAAAGTTCCAAAGATGCGTAACTCGTACCGTATTTTCAATGAGCCCCAGGTGCCACTTAATGTGCTTTGCAAAGCAACATGTGTTGATTGTAATTGAGCTAGAGCACACACATGTATCGCATATGGAGCAAACAACGTGTCGCGTTCCCGCATGCGGTGCATGCCTTGCGTTTCCCACACTTAGGGCTGTCGTGGGGAGATGGGATAGGGTTTCGCACAGTGTTGGCCATGTCCACATCATCCGCATGCCGAATACCTCCCCCGAACGGTGAGCAGTTTGCATGACTTATACCGTCACCAGTGCGCCTCATTTCGGAGGTATGGGTGGTAGAAAACAAGAAGTTCGGGGAGAGTGAACGGGGGGCAATCTTTGCAATTGATGCTATCCGCCACCGCCACGTTCATAGCCTCAAGGCACGAGAGTAGGAAAGCTAAAGGCAATAAAGCCTTAAAAAAGACAAACGGGTTGAAGATTTCACGGCTACAACCAAGTTTTATCCGCCTAGCCCGTACATGGCCCTTCCCATCCTTGGTGCGCTGACAGTGGATGCCCTCTGCCAGCGTCCAACCACAATGTACGGGATAGTCGTCGGCGTACGCCTCGGATGGGGGGTCGTCCTCTCCACAATCCTCATCCTCATCTCCCTCAAACACTTCTCTCAAGAGGTATTTGAACGTTGGCGCTGGCTAATGCAACCCCTTGGGAGGGTGTAGGCGCCGGGGATACGGAGGAGTCGCCCCCAATAGCGCTCACAAGGGTGAGGCAGTGTCGGCGGACGCCTAGATCTCCCGATATTTCGGCATGGAAATCGGAAAACCGCACTTTCACCCACGCCCCGCTCAAGGCCACCACCACCCCCGTCACATATGCACTATCAGGGTTTTGCACAGGGATTTTTTGGCATTCCATCGGCCCAAAAAACGTGCGGAGAGGCTGTTGGGGTGCATTTGAACCCGGGACCCGATGGGGAGCGCCATGGCGACGACAATATATTTTGTTGATGATGCACCACACCGCGTTTAATAACCCGACCACTATAGGATGATGAAAAGCCTATAGTTGTAGGTCCATAAAGGTCTTAAGACCCCGTCGATCCACTCATTTGGGCAATTGAGGCTAGCTTGGCGGCTGTGCTACATTTTCCGTGTAAGCGTACCCAGGTACGCCTTAACCATACCCAGGTACGGTGCCCTTATTAGATGAACAGAAAGATAAATACGAATTCGTATTTTGGCAACTTTTCATTTTTCACCGCAGTCGTAGTGCGGAAACTTAAAATCAGTGGGCATTTACAAAGCAGGGGGAGGCTCCGTTTGCCAAAAGTGTTGATCTCTTACATTTTTTGCTCGCAAGGGGCCCAGGGCCCGGTACGTACGCTAATTGAGGGAATCGGGAGGGAGGGTTGCGTGAGCTGTGCTCGCGCAAAGGCAGAAGGTGGACGACCTATGTGTGTCGGCGCGTCATATAGGGGTAACGCATGTCTGTGTTTTACCAACAGTGTCATGCGTACTCTAGCGGTTAGAATTTGTAACGTCGTGGCAACGCCCGACTATTCTCGCCCCCAGTGTAATTTAAACCTCTATAATTTCAATATGACCATTTACAAAGCAGGGGGAGGCTCCGTTTGCCATGTTGTCGCCATTGGGCGGGTTGTTCGTCGTTGGTTGGCCACCCCATGGTGTGAGCCAGCCGAAAAAGAACCACTCTGACCGTCCTGCAAGGGCGGTCGGGTCGATGTAGTCGAGGACGACGCTGGACTCCGTTGACCAGCCACCGAAGTGTTTGATCTTCTGTAGCGTAACCCCGATGTTGTAGGCGGCTGTCGCAGCCCCTTTTCGGAGGGAGTGTGATGTCCAGCTGTAACCCTCCGGGGGTCGTTCTTGCAGTGCCATCGTGACTTCGGAGAGCCATCCCGTGAGCGTGTTGGCTGTCCATCTGTCGTGTCGTTCTGAGGTGCTAATCGCCCACCGCGCTGTCGGGTATTTTCCGTCCGAGAGCGTGTGTCGGATAGCGTCGAAGAACAATAACATTTGAACTACCTCGCTGTGTACTGTAGGCGGTAGGTGACATAGTAGTTTGCGCTCTGCTGACACTTCGCGTTGTCCCTTCCTTGTACGGTGGTACAATCGTAGCCCGTCTGCCTCGGAGGCGACGAGGTCCTCTGTTAAGCAGCCTATGCCTGCGCCCCCTCTACTGAAGAATAAGTACAGTAGTACCACCGT
>JAPMLY010003323.1:0-21969 GCA_026401115.1 Tetraselmis chui | reverse complement strand
GGGAGGGGTCGCCTTTTTTATGTAGGAGGCATGTTGTGCTGTGGCACCAATCAGGAGGGGTGTAGGATTTGTGTGCTAGGAGGGAGAGGAGAGAGAAGAGGGCGGAGCGGGTCGCCGGGGGTAGGAATTTGATTATTTCATTGGGGATACCGTCGGGGCCGGGGGCTTTGCCGGTGCCTAGGGAGTTGAGGGTTTTATCGAAAGTGTCGCGGGTAATCATGTCGGCAAGGGTGAGAGAGGGGTCTCCGCGGGGTTCGATGGTAAAGTTGTCGGGGTTGTTAGGGAGTTCCCATGGGGGGGTGGGTAGTTCGGGTGGGGTGGCGCAGCCGAGTTCGCTAGCGAAGTGAGAGTGTACCGCGTCAATGACGGCGGAGGGAGAGGATGCGGTGGTTTTATCGGGTTTGGTAATGCGGTGGAGGGTGGAGGTGGTGCCGGCGGGGGGTAGGAGGCCGCTTTTAATTTTCAATCGGCGGTGGGAGAGTTTGGGGCAGGTGTCGTAGGCCGCATTGGCTCGAGTTTTTATTTTTTTTATCTTATCCGTGGTGGTGTCGTGAAGGAGCTGGCGGATGCGTGCTTGGCACTGTTGTTTGATGGCGTCAGGGGAGAGATATTCGGTTGTGTTTAATAGGGCTTGGGCGATGGGGAGGGGGCCGTTATTTTTGCTGCATTTACGGAGTTTGAGTATTTGAGTGCGAGTTTTATTTGTGAGCCAAGTGGGGTCAAGGGACGCTTGGGGTGGGCGGGGTTTTTTGTCGGGGAGGAGGGGCCAAACTGTGGCTGCGTGGTCCATGTGTTGGGAGAGGAGTGTGGTGAATTGTGAGGCTAGGGTGTCGAGGGTGTCGGGGGTGGCCGAGGTGTATGAGGTGTTGAGAATTTCTGCGTGGAGGGTTGCCGTTTGGTTGATGAGGTCGGGGGTGCTGGATTGGTACGCTTTTATGTGGTCGGGTGTGAGGGGAAGGCGAAAGGTGAGTTTGCGCGTCGTGTGTTGTGTGTGGGGGTGGGTATGGGGAGGGGGGGGGTGTGCCATGAGTGAGAAAGGGGCGGGAATGACGAGGTGGATTGCAGAGTGGTCAGTAAAGTGGGAGGGGGAGGGGAATATCGAGCAAGAGGATGGTGGGAGGGTGATAGGTGAAGGAGGCGTGGTGAGCCAGTGGTCAAGGCAGCCCCCGCTGCGGGGGAAGGTAGGGATGGGGTCGTGGAGGGGGTGGAGGTGGGATTTGAGTAAGGAGGTGAGGGCAGGGTGTCCTGTACCTGTGTGGGTGGTCGATTGGAAGTCCCCTCCCCAGAGGGTGCGGTGTTGCGGGTGGTCGTCCGCTAGTCGGAGGCCCCAAGCTGCAACTTCTGCGTAGAGGCGGGTCAGTTGGGGGTTGTAGAGCTGGGGCATATAAGTACCTATAAGGAGGTAAGGGGTGCCTGAGTGGGGGACGATTTTTAGTCCGGCGATATGGGGGATGAGGTGGGGGGGCGGGGTTAGGACAGTGGCAGACTGGAATGAGGCTCGGCGGACCGCGAAGAGAACGCCTGCGTTGGGTAGGGGCACAGTTGAGTAGCAAGGTCGGGAGCTTTTGAGGTGGTATTGGGGGAGGGCTATGCGCCAGCGGGACTTGTGGGTGTCGTGGTTAGTTTCGGTGAGGATTAAGACGTCCGGTTGGTGGGAGGTGGAGAGGTGTTCAACGTCCATAATGGAGGTGTGTAGGCCGCGGGTGTTGAGGGTGATGAAGTGTAGTGGTTGGGATGTGTGGTGTGAAGGGGGGGGGGGGTTGTATGGTTGGTCCGGGGGGGCTGTGGTGATGAAGTAGGTGTGCAAGATGGCGTGGGTACCGCACGACCATGCTCCGTCGGAATCGTTTTGGCGAGGTGGGTTGAGGAAGCGTAGGGTACCGACGGGAGGGGGGGGGGGAGGAGTTCCAATCAGAGAGGAGATTGAGAGAGCGGGCGAGGAGGTCGGGCGGAGGAGGGTGATGAAGAGAGTCGATCCATGTGGCTGAGGTGTGAGTTAGGTGTAAGAGGCCGAAGTGTGAGTGTTGCCATGTGAGGATCACGAGAGAGTGGTTAGGCGTCCCCGGACGGGGGGGGGCGCTTCGGTTGGCGAGGTTAGTCCAGTGGCTGGGGAATTGGGAGTTGTTGTGGTGATTATCGACTTCATTGTTAGTGATAACTGTGTACGAGGCGGTGGGAGTGGAGTGGAGTTTGGATAACGTCATAGCAAGGCAGTAGAGGTTGGAGAGGTCCTGGTAACGACCCCATTGGAAGGATAGCACCGCAGAGGAATCGAGGCAGCCGATGGGTGTAGGGAGGCCGTATTCAAGGTTTAGGTCGAAGAGGTAGTTATGTAAGACGGTGCAACAGGTGCGTGGAGTAAAGTGGGCCGGGAGAGTAGGCGGAAGCATGGAGGTAGTAGTGTGTCGTCGGATATCTAGCTGGGGGGTGGGGGGTTGGTTGTGGGGTCTAACCTCTGGGCCTTGAGGCCCGTCATGTGGGGGACTAATGATGATAAGCGGCCTTGCCGGCCGAGGCTTGTGGAGGGCGAGGGTGTGAGGCTCCGGAGGGTCCGTTCGTCGACGTCATGCTCATTTCGGCGGGTGGAAGCTCCTTGGAACGGGTGGTCTTCTGGAGCTTAAGAGAGGGTGGTAAGTGTAGGGATGGCGGGGAGAGGATGAGAGGGTAGGGGAGGGGGGATTGAAAAATTGTAATCAAGGTGTGGTAGGTATTAGAAGGAGGGCGATAGTGGGGAACTGTGACAGAGGGGGCTGTCGATATCGTATCAAAAGTGCTTCGGGGCTTCCGAGAGAAGCCTCGGAGCAGGCCTAAAGGAAGTGGGGACTGTAGGGGCGGGGGAATACGTGTATCGCTGAGAATGTTACTGATTCGGGACTGCCAGACTGTTTCTGTAAGGGAGGGGCGATATTTCCGGGGCAGGGGGGTGCGCGGGGGGGCGGGTGATCGGTTAATTAATCTGGTAGAGCAGGTCGGGTGGGCTAAACTCAGCAGGGGAAGCACTGTCATTATCACAGTGACGGGCGAGTAGGGCAGAGCATGGGGCGTGTAAAAGGGGGGAGAGAGAACGACTGCACGAGGTGCTATAGTGTGGTAATCGCAGGTAAGCGCGAGTGTCTGTTGAGTTAGGCGTGTTATCGCGGTAAAAGTAAAAAAGGGAAGAAAGGTAGAAAAAAAAAGGATGGAGCGGAGAGGAGCGACGACTGGAGCGAGTGAGGGATAGAGCGAGGGAGCAGGGGGAGGGTAGCAGGGAGAGGGGTGACGGGGGTGACTGATCAGGGCGGTGGTTATGGCACTTAGAATCAGGCATGTAAAAAGAATTTCTAAGGAAAACGACTTTTTGCGAGTTACATGGTGATGCATTATCGATCGAACTGTGCAGCTCTTTGGCTGGGAAGCACTAAGGTGGGGAGAGGGTTTCGATTTAAGTGCGCTGATAACCAGTGTATCAGTGCAGGCTAACGGGAGGGGTCGCTGGGTGCTATACAGGGCCGTATTGTGGGATGGGGGGTGTCGGTCGGCGAGCGGCGAGTTCGGGCGAGAGGGAGCGTGTAGGGCAAGGGCCGGCGCGACAGGCCAGGCAACTTGAGCAGCTGCGAGTGTACTAGTGTAGGTGTGGGGTAGGTGGGTAGCTTGAGAGGGGGGGGGGCGTCGTTGAGTACAGATCAGGGCAGTGGTTTGTGCAGGGGCAGGTATCAGGCATGTATAATAATTTTTTCTTTCTCTGATTAAAGAGGATGATTTTCGAGGTACATGATGTTGCATTATTGGTCGAACTTTACAGCACAGTGGTTGGGACGCCCTAAGGTGAGGGAAAGGCATCGGTTTAAGTGTGCGCTTAACGAGAGTATCAGCGTGGGCTAATGGGAGGGGATGGGGGGTGTTAGACTGGTCCTTACTGTGGGACAGAGCGGGACTATCGCACCGGTACAGGTCGCCTGTGTGGGTTTGTGAGTCAGCGGCCCGTCCCAGGTCAGTGGTTGACCTGGGGGCGGCGAGGACCAGAGGCGTCTGGAGTCCTCTGACTGGTGAGGGTTCCAATGCCGGGTCCAGGTCTTGGGCCGATGGGGTTAGTCGGGGCTCCGGGTTGAGTAGAGCGAGCGGATATCCCGCTGGATAGCTCCGGGGGTTGTAGGGGTCCGCGGCGGGCGCAATCACGCGCCGATCCCGCAATGGCAAAAGCATTTGTCTGTGAGTGGGGGGGGGGGGGTAGGGGTCGAGGACATTACCATCGAGTTGGATTTCGAGTGTGCGAGAGAAGTAGTGGGGTTGATTGTGGCTTTTCGAGTAGGTGTTTGAGTGTAGTGCGCGTGTTGGCTGCAAGCGATCAGGCCCGGTGGGACCTGGGTTTGTTGGATGTTTGCGGCGGACGGGAACGTCCGGACGCTCGGAGGGGCGCGGTGTGGCGCGCCGCTCCCCTGGGGGGGGTCTTTTTGTAAGCGATGGTTGTTTTTGTTCTTTCGTAGTACTTTGACGGGTACATGTGTGGTTTTCGAAGTGGATGGCGCGATAGCTGTCGGGGGGATGAAATTCAAATCCCTGGAAGCTGCGCCTTTGAGTGTGTACCGTCTGGTGTCGCTACGGATCCACTGACCATTGTGAGCTAGGCTCGGGTGGGGAGAGGTGGATGGTACACGCTGTTCAGCGGCCCTGTCCACCAGTCTAGCGCTCGATGGGAGGCCAGGCCCAGAGCGAAGACGATCGGCGTTGCTCATTCGAGCTACCGACCCATCCCCGGTATGTGGTGTAGTAGTACTTTAGTAGTACTTTGGATCTTTTTATTGTCTTTAGTGACGGTAGGATACGTTTTTTCACCCGTACCCTAATACTTTATTTATTCATCCAATATTTGGTATCTTGGGTACCCGTACGGCCACATGACTATTTATGCCGACTATACGACCGCCATCTTACGAGCCCGAAAAACACAAAGAGTTGATCACAAAAGCGCTAGAAAACCATAACCAACTTATTGTTCCACGCGTGGGGCGGGTATGGTGGCACACGCATATGACATATAAATGTTAAGACTCACATGAACCACTCCCCCATTTGCACTCGACCCATTACCACACGTGAGCTTGCCTTCCCCCATGTGGTAATGGGTCTTCACAACTCGTCATCCATGTTCATTTGGGTGATTTTTGTCTCATGTTTGTACATGGGTGACCGCGTCATTACGCTAGTGACCCAATTGGTAATGGGTCATTCTTTACACGGCCCATATTCACATGGGTGGACGCGTTTCGAGAGGCTCCTCCATTAGAACCAAAGTCATGTTTTCTACGCAATACACCATGCACTCAAGTTGGACCAGATATGACAACTGTCTTGTTGGGTAGGCTCATATTGTAATGACCGAGATGGTCAAAACACGGGCATTTGTAAAAGAAAAGAAAGGAAACTTTGTGGCAAATATGTCTCCATTGTCGTCTACCGTCTCAAGAGTATGCTAAAGTATATGTCGCGTCAAAATAAGAACTCAAAGTACAAATGGTCTCCCAATCAGCGCCTACTCGTCGTACTATCCCTCTTCTCTTCAACCAGCGACCGTGTTCACCACGCTCCACGTCCTGAATCGTTCGCGGGGGATATTATAGGATATCAGTGCCCGTACACGTATTCCTACAATATTGATGTGCGCACTAGATATATTCATATAGGCGGCAGCGTGCGTTATCTCAAAAACTTCTCATATTCCCTCAACGTCCTGTAACTATCGCTACGAGCCATCCCGCGCAAGCGCCAATAGGCATCGCGAGGGGGCTGACGCCCCCTCCTCGACCGTGCTCCGATAATAGGTTATGGGCCCTCTTAGCCTTACGGACACTCACCCGTCTCCGCTACGCACACGTCAAGTGCCTAAAGCGCTAGCGATAATTACTGGCTTAAGTACTGCAGACGCCTTGCCGGCAACTCACCGCCGCCGCCGCCGTCATCGTGGGACAACAACAACCCCAACACCGGCCTAGGGAGCACATGTTCACGGTCGCTCGCAAGCGGCTATCAAGAGAACACTAGCGACTACCAAGACGTCGCTCACAAGTGGAGAATCACACGCACACACGGAGGTGGCTCACTCGACCATACTCCGATATGGGCCCTCTTAGCCTTACGGACACTCACACGCCTCCGCTACGCACACGTCAAGTGCCTATAGCGCTAGCGGTATATACTGGCTTAAGTACTGCAAACACCATGGCCGGCAACTCGCCGCCACCGCCGCCATCGCGGGACAACACCACCCGAGCGACCACCCGTCAACACTCACTAGCGGACATCATCCGAGAACACTAGCGACTACCGAGACGTCGCTCATAAGTGGAGAATCACTCGCACACGCGGAGGTGGCTCACTCGCACGAGTCACCTCTAGCAAAACGGCCGGCATCGCACCGCCGGCGCCGCCTAGCACCAAGGGGACTAGCCGCCCCGACGTCAAACTAGCCACAAGTCCGACGCCGTTCATCAACGGCCACCTCCTCAGAATCAGCGGCCACACAGAGTCGCTCGACACAGAAGCAACGGCCACACAGAAGTCGCTTGCCATAGAAGGAGCGGTCACGCACCAGGCGATGACCTATAGATAAGCAATCTAACGGACAAACCTCTAAGCATGCATAAATGTACTGTCAATGATCTAGAGGGGCTATTATAGGATATCAGTGCCCGTACACGTATTCCTACAATATTGATGTGCGCACTAGATATATTCATATAGGCGGCAGCGTGCGTTATCTCAAAAACTTCTCATATTCCCTCAACGTCCTGTAACTCGCTACGAGCCATCCCGCGCAAGCGCCAATAGGCATCGCGAGGGGGCTGACGCCCCCTCCTCGACCGTGCTCCGATAATAGGGGATCTCAAGAAATATAGTAACACGGAGTAATTCGGTGTGGCGTTCCGTTTTGATGACGCAACCTCCAAAATAGGACGGACATTGATCCCTAACCAAACATGCAAAACATGGGTATCGTCGTAATTCGCTATAGCATATCTACAAAAGAGGGGAAATAATCGCCAAACGTCAACAACCGCGAAGTTGGTTCATCCATACGGGGGGGGCAAGATCGCCATTCAGTGTTACTCGAGGATAATGACCACCGACCCACATGTCGCAACCTTAAGAAGGCTTGGTGCTTAGCGTGCAGAAAACCTTAGTTTTTGTGATGCGTTACGGTGTGTAATACAACATAAGTTTTGCAATGCTTACTTCCACTACACCAAGAAAACATCCCGTTTCCTACGCACCACACAATGCAATCAAGTTGGACATGATACGACAACTCACATGTTTGGTAGGCTCAGAGTGTATTGACAAAGAGTTTAGCAAGATTGGCGGAGCTAGAGGTCGTGTGCAAGCAGTATTGAAAATAAATGCAGATGGAGCTATATTACTTTGGATCATCCTAGAGGAGGAGGGTATCTAGGACGCCCTCTACGACATCACATGTGTCGGATTCGGACAACTGTCATGCCTAACATTTGTGTTGGTCGCCGGAGCGGAATTATCAACACTAGAGTACGAGTTAGCGAATTTTTCATCCGGTTAGTCATCCGGGTCACGCATAGTAGCCGATGAGACCGCTAGGAATTTGAATTGAAGAGCTGCATGCAATTAAGCTTATCCACTCGATGACTTTGGTGTATCATCGAGGCGGATATTTAACATAGGTGCGTGACGTCTCGGGAAATCAGACTAGCGCGTCATGTGGCTAGTTAGACTAATTATGCGTACATGTACGAACCGGGAGGTACCGGTTGTACATTACAAAAACAATACCCTCGCTAATTGCAATGGTGAAGTAGCCACGAAGTACGTCCTTCCGATGGAATATTACGAATCGAATTAGTAACGAGTGCATCTACAATGTCTTGCAATGTATTGTTGCAAGACAGTACTCGTCACACTCGGACCCTCCCCCTCTTGACACATGAATGAGGCCATTCGCGAGAGTGCAAGACTTACCTCCGTGGCCTTGGCTCCTTTATTGAAGCACTTATTGGGACTCGCGAATGCGCGCTGGGTGAGCTTACATGAAGTCGTTGTACGCCTGGGTCTGGGCAAACGTGTGCCATTGGGGCGTCTCCATAAAGTCTTGTAACGCCGTTATACGGTGAACTTCATTTAACCGGTGCCATACAGGTGGAATGTCGTCATCGTTGAAGTGCGTCATGAAGAGCAAATACTTCCCTCGTCGTCAAGGTAACGACTTGATGCACACGGCGGAGATGTGAGAAAACTGTTGAACCGTGCATACATGGAAATGCCATGAAGAGGGTTAGAACCCACGCCTCCCGGAACGGAGTTGTACACCTTATCCAAGTACCGCCCCAAAAGTCGGTGCCCGATTGGAACATATTGAGCATATGAATTCCGCGCATCGTGCAAACACTTTGACCACCTATGTGTGGAGGGCCAAGACTCCCCCGGAGTCTAGCGCACAAATGTGTCCATTATCAGACCCACTAAGGGATATCAACAAAAACCTCAAACTCATAATCATCACCTTCTCAATTAGTGACCTAGACATCTTGCCTAAGAGAAAATGTAGAAGAGGGCCTTACATTGTTGACGTGCGACACCGGGTGTAAGCAAACTGTCGTTGACAATTTTAATCTATAACTGTTTTTCCAAATCTGGTCCTCGATTGCAAAAGGTCCCACCTGTCGGTCGCGCAGCTTACGGTTGGGTAGTCCACACAAGAAGAGGTTCTAAGTGACGGCGGCCACCTTGTCTTTCCGAACCAAGTGCAACGGGTCTAAACGAGCTTGCATCTAGTCCTTGTGCAACTATAACACCGAACGTAAGGGAGCATGTAACTTCTGTAAGATTTTCAATCGCTCCGAAGCGTCTTGCGAAACCGGAATCGAAGGTCGTATGCTGAATAGCAAGTCAAGTGGCTCCTCTAGAGAAAAGCCAAAACTAGCCTCAATAGGGGGTGTGCTCAATTCCGAGCGTGCGGATGGCGTTGTACGAATTCCACTTGAGGAAACAAGTATGTCCCGTTCGAACCATCGTAGCAGCAAAAACAGCGCATGAGTTGCTTAAAAGTGTTGTTAACGCGCTCGGTTTGTCCACCCGTCTAAAGGTGTCGGGTGGAAGACATGATGAGTCGCATGATAAGGCGTCTCCAAAGTGTCTGCCAGAAGCCAATGGCAAATTTCGGGTCGCGATCACTAACCAATACTTGGGGTAATTCTTGTATTATGTAGACTCCTTGTATTTTCCTCTGATGTTATGCTCATTGCACACGGCAGAAAATGGGCCATTCGAGTCAGATGGTCAACCACAAATAATACAATGCCAAAGTCTTTGCTCACATGAAGGTGTGTTAGATAGACAAGCCCAATTGTGTGCCACGGTGACACGGCTTCAATCCGGCTGCCTTTCGTCCACTCACCCTCGTCCCCATAAAACGAATATTGGAAGTACCCCTCGCGAATGAGATAAGCGAACTCATCGCTCAACCGCAACGTCTTAACAGTTTTCAAGTTTAACTGCGCGTCGGTTAACAACGGTTGGGACTTCCGTCGGAAATCTGTGTCTGGCGGAACCTCGCCATCCCAAAATAATGGAATTGTGTCATGAGGTACGAAGTCTCGTCTCCATCTTGACTGATTGGCTTCGTTTAGGGCTCCCTTGCGGTACGCAAGTGTCATCACGCCCACAAACGGGTGCATGTAGGAGGTGTCGTAACGTGTCGTGGTATGTTACGACGGAGAACTAAGATCAACCTTCAAGGTAACACCTCCAATGCTTCACCCCCTCACATACGGCCAAAGCCTCCAAATCATACGCAGAGTAGGTGTTGCCGCGTTCAGCTTGACCCAGTAAGAGCTTGGTTGAACTCCTCCTCCTTGGTCTTGCAAGTGTGCCACTTGTTCAACATGTTGTTCGGCTGCATGAGGAGGTGTCGTAACGTGTCGTGGTATGTTACGACGGAGAACTAAGATCAACCTTCAAGGTAACACCTCCAATGCTTCACCCCCTCACATACGGCCAAAGCCTCCAAATCATACGCAGAGTAGGTGTTGCCGCGTTCAGCTTGACCCAGTAAGAGCTTGGTTGAACTCCTCCTCCTTGGTCTTGCAACATGACTGCTGCAATCCCCACTGTCGAAGCCTATGCATATGGGGTGAACATCGCGTCCGAGCTGACCTCAAGGGGATAAGACATGGCGCGGAAATGCTTGAACCGTAACTTGAAAGTCTCGAAGACTTCCAAACATGTAGGCGTCAGCGTAACCTTTCGTGGCTCCGTGGACTTCCGTAGTAAGTCCGTCAATGGAGCCCGTAAAGGTCGCTAAAGTGATGAATGAACTTGGCGTAGAAGTCGCAGAATAGCATGAAACATCGAACCTCCTTTTGCGTCGTAGGCACTGCCCGATTTGCAACGGTCTCGACTTTCTTAGTCGAAACGAAACTTTATTAGCAGACTCAGTGTAGCTCAAGTACTCCATCTCTTGAAGATTGAAGAAGAGTTAAGACGCAACTTCAAGCCCTCCTCTTTGAAAGTGTTGAGCAACATTGTGTTGTATAGTAATTATTTTGCTACTGACAAATGTTAGTATGTTGAGCGTGCATTACAGTTATAGGACAGCTATGACTCAGATCTATAAGATGATGAGCACGAATAGATAAGAGTGATGGTAGTGGCCGGTTGCTGAGCGTTAGATCTAGGAGCATTAGATCTAAGGGCTCAAAATAGTTGTGGGCATGTGCTCGCCATGTGGTGGGCGCGTGTCTCTAAGAGAGACGCTGAGACATATCTTGTGATAGACAAGGTGACGAAGCGTTGTTGAAGGTTAGATGACCTCCAGTGCTTTGTAGCGTTTACACTTGCTCTCTTTTGTCAACAAAGATGGCACCCTTGTGGGGCCGCCTTGACTATCCGTGTAATCATGAGCCTCAGTTTTAACAAATTGTAGACCCTTCGCATGTTTCGCGGTATTTTACTGCCAGTCGCCACCCTTGATTGCAACCGTTATTTCGAGTTTCTTTTTGCGTGAGTCATGTGATGTTTGCGGTGTTGCACAATTTTACGACAAGTGTGGCTGGGTCGCAACAACATTTGACACTCTTTGTGGGGTGGTTTGCGTTCGAAATATGGCGGGTAGCGACTATCGTTGCTTGGAGCCGAGAAACCACATAGTCACGGGCTTTTGTTGTGCCACGCGCTCTTTCGGGTGTGGCTGCATCGCAATAGCGGTTGACACTCTATGTTGAGTGGTTTGCCTTCGAAATCTGGATGATAGCGAATGACGTTGCTTGGTGCCGAGAAGCCACCGAGTCACGGGCTTTTGTTGCGCCACGCCATCTTCCACGTGTGGCTATGTTGTAAAAGCGGGTGACTGTGTTTTGCGGATGGGGTGACTGCAACATAGATCGTTGCGACGTGTATTTACATGATATTGTTGGCGCGCCGTTGGTCTGCGGAAGTGTAAATGAGCGTGTGGAAGTCTTTTTATCAGGTCGCTTGCGTTCCGACGAGATCGACATGCTGTCGACACACTTGTCAAGACTGTTTGGATTGTTCCGTGTCGTCCAGCATTTTTTCGCTATTACATCATCTGGGTATTGGGCGTCTTTCTTTGTGCGTTTGGACTGTTTCGTTGCAAATTGGTGAGACATCTTGCAAAAGCGCATTGTCACTTGTGTAAGGCATCGTTCAATCGGCCTTCCGAAGCCATATTCCGCATGCTTATATTGTTCCGACTCGGGAGGTATAGCTCGTTTCGTCGGGATCTTCTCGCAGCCCCCGTGTATTTTTTGCCTCGTTGGCTTCGAGTGAAGGATCCCTACTCCGTGTTATATGCGTCTGTACAACGAGCTCCGACATACCTCTTGAAAACCATATTCAGTTTGCCTTGGCTGTGTAGATCCGGAAGTTCAGCTTTGCCTTCACTTGATGCTTTGTCTTGTTCGTATTGCACTTCCGTTGAATAGACCATGGCCAAAACCTTGGCGGCTTTCCGGGCTGTGTGTTGCTGCCTATTTTCCGTCGATTTTCAGTGCGCTCCAGAGATTTTGCGATATGCTACCCATCGACTGGGTCATGTTGTCAAAATTCATTGGATGGAGGCAGGCATTTCGTGTCCGGGAGAAACACGTTGCTCTTGAGTTTGAATTACGTTGTTGGGCAGCTGTGAGACTGATGAAAACTCCCGTTGTGTGGCTGTGGGAGCTAGCGGCGCAATACTTCGTGGACTTCTCCTTTCGACTTTGGCAAGAAAGCCCATCACCGGTCACACTGCGCCGATAATGAGAGCGGCGGTAAGCTTCGAGGCGACGTTTGTGTGGCCCCTTCTGAAGTGTGAGAGCGACGCCGATGAGTAGCCGGTGCTATGATCAAAGCGATATCTATGTGGTCCGTGCTGTGAGTGACCGTTGCCGAGTGTACACGCGACGTCTGAATGATCTTTGTTGTGTGTAAGAGCGACTTCTATATGGCCGATTTTGTGCATGGGGGTGACGTTTATGTCAATGCTATTGAGGGGTTCCTAGTCTTGTGCATGACCGTTGGAGTGGTTGATAGCGACGTCACTGTGGTCGCTGCTGCTGAAATAGTGACCGCTATGAGTCTAACTTGTGGCTGCTTCGATGAAGTTGGGGTAGATACCCCCGTGGGCGGCGGTGGCGGCGCGATGCCGACCATTGTGCTTGAGGTTAGTCGTGCGAATGGCTGGGACATTATCGTGTTGGTGCGTCCTCCTCTCCAGTTATGTTGATGGCCACTTGTGAAAGACGGTAGATTGGTGCTCCCTTGGCTCGCGTTGGTGCTTTCCCTTGTGGCTCTCCCTGTCGGCATGAACACCATCACGAGTCTACTACCTCACTATTTGAAGCTAGAGCCATAGGTACTTCGCTCATGGTGGTTGTCAATATAGCCAATTACATTATAATCAACAAAGTGATCACTACGTCGTGAAACATTGCACGTTGCCTAACTTGCTACGAGTGCATGACATCAGCACATGTGTTGTGGGCTGTGGACTCTGGGTACACCACGACACCGTGTATCATGGCGCAATGTTCCGGGGTGTCTTGGTGTAAATCAGTAGAGCTAGTGGAGTACTACATCGTTTTTGTTCGGGGTCGACCTGCTGCCCTTAGCTCCATGCGTGTGCTTGACTTCCCGGCCCGGCGAGATGGCGTGGAAGGCGTGCCGGTGGGTTATGACCATGAGTTTTTTCACGAGTTGTGATCAGTCTAAATTGTTGTCATCTCTATGGGGGAAAGCTGCCCAGCACGTGAGGATGGTGATGACAGCAACCCCGACGGGTGGAGACGAAGCTCGACACATTCGTGGGGGGGGGGGGGGCACAACTCGTCGACGAGGCTGCTTGTAGGATGGGACATGGAGATGCCATAAGTGGCGCAAAAGGAGCCTTGCACATCTGTGGGGGAGACGCACGAGAAAGCTATAATCTCCTTGGGAGAGAGCTGCCCCGTATCTGAGATACAAAATAGCGAGGTTGGTGATGATGACCACAACCCTAACATGCTCATTCGTGGGGGAGACGCCGTTGGTCGACGAAGTTGGCCGTGAGGTCGACGAGGCATGGCACATTTATGGGGGAGATACATTAACATGCGTCGGATAATCTATATTATGTGTCACTCGAGAACGAGCCGGGCGTGAAATTGGGAGAGACAACAACAGTGATGAAGCGGCTTGAAATTGGCATAAGGTATGGCGTTGAGTCAAAGCGTTTCCCGGATCAGTGGTGGATTGACAGCTACCATGCCAACCCAACCCCCGGAAGTTGGATCCCCGGCATGCCGGTGGAAAGCTAGTGGACTTTAAGTGGGTATAGCGCGACGGTGGTGGTAATATTGCGGCGTAGGTGGAGTAGCTAGATGTAGTGACAACATTCCTGAGGCTAACATCGACGAGGGGATATATATGAGACAACATGAAGGCTACCGCAGTACCGTCGGCAACGGGACAGAGCTTGGATGTCTCTTGCAAGATATTCTCTACGTCGCGAGGCGTGCTCCTAGAAAACAAGAGCAAAGTGATTGCTGTGTGGCTAGAGGAGTATGGGTTCTGCCAGTCACATTTGGAGCATGCAAAGAGAGTGCTACTTTATCTCTAAGGCACATGCAACGCGCACCGAGCTGGAAGATTCAGCGGCTTCAAAGGGTGGAACTGTCTATAGAGGTGGCGAAATGCGTGGCGCTAATCTAAGAGCGTTAGTATCGTGACACGTATGACATCGAGGTCCTAATAGCGACATCGACGTCCAATACTACGCATTTATGCTTAGTACATTGCAATCAACAATAGTTTGCAAGGCTATACGAGTGGTATGTATGGCTCGTTCGATACCCGCTTTGGTGAAAACCGATCGTTGTACATGACCCAAGTGGTCGGCCGCAACCGTCACTATCCATGCAATGGCGTGACATTGAGTTAGCCGTCACCAAACGCTACCAACGACAAGCGGCCGAACTTTAGGAGCATCACCCCGAAGGTGAATGGCGTCACGGTCGACACCCGACTACTTGTGAAGGGCCCACCCGGTCGCACTCGCAAGAAAGTCTGCCGCAGCATTGGGTAAGGTCCCCGCCGAGTAGCGGTTTACCCACTTCCGCCATGCCCAAACATTCAAGTCACGGATACGTTCCCATCGCCAGCCATCAGCATGAGGGGTTGACAAGCGAGGTGCTTTTCTCAGGACAAGGAGCAATGAATCCTCCCACAGTTGGAGGCTATCACGGTCATTAAGGCAAGTGAGGGGAGGACGCGCATGGGGGGGGGGGGTCGGGAAGGTCAAAGTCGGGGTGGGGTGTTCAAGGCGGTGGATGCATCCAACGCAACGTCGGCGTCTTCAACTATCCCGAAGTCGGCCCCGTCCAAGGCCATATGGGCATGTGGGAGTTGGCAGGCTTCCGCTAGCTCACGGGCTCGGCGGGAAGAGGACGCGGTGTCGGAGGTCACCTTCGGAGAGGTGAGTCGGTGGCAATTGTTGCTCCCGTTGAGAGAGGCGGGACCGATGACGGCGGGAACCGCCCCCACCCCGATCCCGACCACTAGAGCGTCTCGACATAGAGACCCCGGGCAGGCACGAGCAATTTCACATGCATCCCGATATCACGTAGTAGAGTGTCAATGCCGATGAGTCCGCCCTCTCAAGAAGAAGAGAACCAAAGACGGAGTCGACGTTGGACAAGGGAGTGGACGCGAGCACCAGCCGCAAACGGAAACGGATGGAAGAAGAGGCCACCAAAAGGATGAAACGCTAGAAAAGCGTGTGCGGCACAAGAATCCGTTGAGGGAAGGGAGATTGCATATTCAACAGTGTCTTGTAGGGCGAATCTGAGGTCATCTGTCGTTGTCGCACATGCTCCCCGGCCCACACGGACATGTCGGAACCCCAAGAGGCAAGCGATAGGGTCATTGTCGGAGCACCATGGGACATGAGGGGCAGCGCAAGAGGGGATGAGAGAGCATCATGTCGGTGGAGGACGGCAACATACGACGGCATAAAGGCTTGTCTAGAAGGCAACGAGGGTCCATTTGTTGGGGGTGGGAACGAGGCATGGGGGGGGTTAGGCGATGGGGGGGGGGGGGGGGGGGGGCAGGCTGTAAGGACGGCCTCGGCTCGCGATGGTGGAGAGAGAAGTGCCATGGGGGGGGAGGTCCACGGGAGGCATGGGGAGGAGGGGTGACACGTTTTCGGGGGGGGACATGACCCTACATACATCGCACGGGAGCAGCCAACACGGTTTGGAGGGGCTTGGGGCGAAGCGGGAGAATGAGGAGCCACACTGTGGGGGCATGAAGCGGACGTAGGGTAAGCTTGGTTGGAAAACAAAAGGTGAGCGCCCGAGGCATATATGGAGAATAATTCCTTGGTGAGCATGTCGCAAGCAGGCGAGCTTAATGATGGTGGGCAAGAGTGGAGGCACCATTGCCAATTATGTTATTATGAACATGTTAGCGTGTTTTTGGGAAGTTAGAGCGTCATGTGCGGCCAACAAACCGTATGCCACATGGGGCGCAAGTGTACCCCCCCTCTCGACGGGGACAGAACGCCCAATGCATTGAGGTTCGGCTCCGGCCCGTATGCATGCTCATGACTAGTATTAGTAGTCGCACGCAATTTAGACGCGCATGGTATATCACACACATGCCGCCCACCACTACAACCAAATGTATTAGCATGCCTCCCACATGCGCACCTGCATGAGGCATTGCAGCGTGCCGCCCACTAGGAGAAGCACATCAATATCACGAGTAATTGTATTCCTTTACCCACCACCAAGAAAAGCATGAGCATCACTAGCAACACCTTGCCGCCAACCAGAAGTAGCAGTTGCATCATTATTACCAGCATCAACACAACCACCACTAGCAATCCTTTGCCCACGCGCACCAACATCAACAACATAACCACCACCACCATCCGCAACCCCCTTCCCACGAGCACCGACAACAACAGCCGGCCGCCGGTGTTACGAGCACTGGCAACAACTAGCACCGGCACTTGCTGATACCCCACCAACGGCATTGCCATCCGCTCTAGCTCAATAGAAGCGAGCCCGCACCGGCTGCTGTCATAACACCAACAACACCACCATCGACACCACCAGCAGTTGCGACCGGCTACAAACTAGTGCATGCAGTTGCAACAACAACACTTTACGCAACCCTACGTCAACGAAGCAAGCAAAAGTAGCCAACCGCCAACCAAGACCAACATATGCAACAATACCACCACGAGAAGCAGCAACATCACCACCACTTACCACTAGCTGCAGTCCTCCGACCGCGGGCACTAGCACAAGCAGCCGGCCGCCGGCCATCACCAACACATGCAACAAGAGCACAAACCACAACATCACCAACACTAGCACTAGCAACTGCGGCCTTATGCTCACCACCACTAGCAACACTTGTCGGGCGCCATCATGCACTAGCAAGTACAACAATACCATCAACATCAACCCTATGTCCACCGGTGAAGCATCAACATACCACCAACAACTGCGGAAACACCACCACCAGCGACACCGCTAGCAAGAGTCGCCCTTACCATCACCCACCCAATGTTCACATGTAGGAATAACAACAACCGCCCGCCAATAAACACAAGCAAATGTTGAAGCACCACCGATTGTATCACGAACACATCACCACCACCGGCGGCAACACCACGAGTTGTAGCCCTTAGCCCACCAGCACAAGCGGCAACAGCTGACCGCGAACCAACACCGTCAGGTGCTACGGCGACAAGAACGCCAACAACAACAACTCTTTGTCCACCATGAATAGCAACAACGCCCATCCACCAACCAACATAAGCACCGAGAAATGCAACACCACCACCACCACCTGCACCACCAGTGGCAATCCTCTGTCCACCAACATCGACAACGACAACCAACCGCCAACGAGCAGTTGCATGTATAGTAGTACCACGAACAACAACCCCACCAACAATAGCCTTATGCCTACCATAAACAACAATGGTAGCAACTGGGCACATACCAACACCGGCAGCTTCCCGCCGACCAGCAACGGCAGCCCACTGCCCACAAGCACTAGAAACAACGACCCGGCGCCCATCAACACCAATACCCCCACATCCGGGCCGACTCGGAAGGGAACGGCGGGGAGGTCATCGTGCAACATACACACAAATGGCGCGTACGACAGAAGCCCAAGAACCACGGAGATGAGGCACGGGGGCATAATAGAAGAGTCGAGGAGCGGGCGTCAAGAGTGGCGCGGCGACCCGGTGCAGAAAGACAGACAGGGGAAACACGGGACACACAACAGTCGACGCAAGGACATTGGCACGGGCACGGCGAGCATCAGAGGCATAACATGGAGGTCCATACGCGGAAGACCGGGTGAGAGGAGGGAGAGGAGAGGGGAAAGCAATCGGGACGATCCATGACAACGACGCGGTGGCCGATCAAAGGCCCGTTGACCGGCCGTCACAAGACCCGGGGAGCAACGCAAATGGCGAGAAGACGAAGCGAGCCACCCCCAGCCTCACCCTACTAACATTTAGGAGTTTTGGGAGGGGAGGAGAACAAGCGGGGGTGGCCGGAGCGCCCTCAATGGAAGTTGTGGTGAGGGATCGGGGAGGGAGGGTGCGTGGGTATTCGACACCTAGTACTACGACAATACTACGACGATACTACGACAACATCAAAAGCATATATAATAAATCGCACTTACTCGGCAATTCATGCAGCGTCTTTCGGTGGCTTTTCGTTGTACCTTGGGTTCCTATCTTCGTGATGCTAAGCAAAGAGGCAATCCTGATGTTGTTGCATGCCTTTCCGTTTTGCGGGTTTGTGGCTAGTGTTTTTTTCCTGTATTCATTTCGTTTTGGTGGTCCATTTCTTGAGCGGGGCATTTCGCGCATTCTTCGTGCCCGAGCCTACCTAGACCTCTTGGCGTTTTGTAGACCCTCCCCACCGGACTATATGAGGGTGATTTCGGGTACGGGTCGCGGGGCTTTAGCTCTCTTTTTCACTTAACATTAGTTTAGTTTCAAGGTGCCATTTGCTTGTTAAATTATGGCAGCACACCGGGTGCTTGGCCTCACTGCGGAGCGAGCCTCTCATGTTCGGAAGTGCCCTCGGTGCAATGAGGCTCCCTGTGAGTCTCGTGAGTCTGGATCTTAGTCGACGGTGACGGGCACCTCTATGTCGAGTGAGCGCTCCATAGTTGCTATGCTTATGGACCACATCCCCCGGTGCCCGTGCTCTTGGTACGCCATCCAACTCCACGATCGGATTGTCCACGTGCTTGAAGAGTTCATGCTTGAAGCGGGGGCTACTAAGGGACGGGACTTGCGGTTGGAGGTCCGCCGTATTCGATCGGGAGCGTCTCGTGATTGTCATGGGGACGTGGTTTGGTTAAACTTCATGGCCCCCCACCGTCATCTTGTTGTTGATGTGATGGTTAAAAGTGCTCGCACGAACACTAATGTTCCTCGTACAGGTGCTCGTCTCCCACTCCCGGGCGGCCTTGCCTTGGGAGCTCAGCATGACAAACTTGATGCGGACCTCCGCACTTCTGCTGTGCTTGGCACGCCTTCGGTTCATGATCCATGATTACTATCCCTTCGCTCTGGAGGATGGGGGCCGGTTGGTTGATCGCTTGGCTATTTTGGTGGCCTTTCGTCGCTTCCATTGCATGAGTGCTTATGATTCTCGCTCCTTGCGTTGTGACAGTTATGTCCGTGTGCATGATTTCGTTCTTCGAAATACTTATGTTCGTTTTCGGCGTTTTTGGGGGTGTCAAGATGTGCGACGTAAATTCATGCAACGTCTTTATGCTGCTCTTCATGGCACTATGGGTTCCTTTCTCCGCGACGCTTTTCAAGATGGCAGTGCTGACGCTGTGGCATGCCTTCTTGTTCCTCGGGCTTAGGTTTTTTCCTCTTTTCGTCGTTTTGCTTGGTGGCCTCCACTGCTTTTTCGTGAAAGATTTTTTTCCCTTGGTGGTCCACCGTATTTTTCTCTAAAAAATTAAACAACATACACTCCTCCACAAAAGTCCGGACAAGATTTCGCACCTTCGCAAGTAGAAAATGTAATCATGCGTCGGTTTTATTGACAAATATCCTGAAATCCCAGGCAATGCTTTTGCGCGCAAAATGGAATGCACCGACAACTGCGAGGGGCGAGCTCGAACACTGCCGGGCATGTGTACTTGAAGTTATCGCGCCCGCACCCGTGCGGCACACTCTTTCAAACAGTCGCCGTGCTTGGTAGACGAAATGAGTAACGGGCGCACAACGCCGCAATATGAACGCTGATGCGATGGTCGCGCAAATATAATGCATAGGCGACGGAGGGAGGAGATGTTGGGCAGGCCGCTGTGGGGGAAACACAGGAAATCGTGTATGTAGACTTACCACCGATATGCGCACAACCCAAGGGTAAGCCGCTTTCGGCCACAATGTTCAAGCGTTCATAACTTACTCATTTATAGTCAAAATTTCTTGTAACAGGTACCGTTGGACGTGTCTGTTCAATTTGCGTCGAACGCACCTACTCCTGTCTTCAAACTCCCACAAATCGATTTGTTATGAATTAGTTTAAGTTACGAGTCCCGCACTGTCCCACAGTAAGGACCAGCCTAACACCCCCCATTTCCTCCCAATAGCCCATGCTAATACTCTCTTTAAGCGCGCACTTAAACCGATACCTTTCCCACACCTTAGTGCGTCCCAACCACTGTGCTGTAAAGTTCGACCAATAATGCAACATCATGTACCTCGAAAATCATCTTCTTTAATCAGAATAACAAAAAAATATTATTTTACAGGCCTGATCCCTGCCCCTGCACAAGCCGCTGCCCTGATTTGTACTCACCGACGCCCCCCCCCCTCTCATGCTACCCACCTACCCCACACCTACACTAGTCCACTCGCAGCTGCTCATGTTGCCTGGCCTGTCGCGCCGGCCCTTGTCCTATACGCTCTCTCTCGCCCGAACTCGCCGCTCGCCGACCGCCACCCCCCGTCCCACAATACGGCCCTGTATGGCACCCAGCAACCCCTCCCGTTAGCCTGCACTGATACATTGGTTATCAGCGCACTTAAATCGAAACCCTCTCCCCACTTTAGTGCTTCCCAGCCAAAGAGCTGCACAGTTCGATCTAAGATGCATCAACCTGTAACTCGCAATAAGTCGTTCTCCTTAGATTTTTTTTTTACAGGCCTGATCCCTACAAGTGCACTAACCACCGCCCTGATGAGTCACCCCCGTCACCCCTCTCCCTGCTGCCCTCCCCCTGCTCCCTCGCTCTATCCCTCACTCGCTCCAGTCGTCGCTCCTCTCCGCTTCATCCCTTTCTTTTTTACCTTTCTTCACTTTTTTACTTTTACCGCGATAACACGCCTAACTCAACAAACACTCGCGCTTACCTGCGATTACAACACTGTAGAACCTAGTGCACTCGTTCTCCCCACCCCCTTTTACACGCCCCATGCTCTGCCCTACTCGCCCGTCGCTGTGATAATGACAGTGCTTCCCCTGCTGAGTTTAGCCCACCCGACCTGCTCTACCCGAATAATTAACCGATCACCCGCCCCCCCGCGCACCCCCCTGCCCCGGAAATATCGCCCCTCCCTTACAGAATCAGTCTGGCAGTCCCGAACCCGTAATAGTCCCTGCGATACACGTACTCCCCCGCCCCTACAGTCCCCACTTCCTTTAGGCCTGCTCCGAGGCTTCTCTCGGAAGCCCCGATGCACTTTTGATACGATATCGACAGCCCCCACTGTCACAGCTCCCCACTATCGCCCTCCTTCTAATACCTACCACACCTTGATTACAGTTTTTCAATCCCCCCTCCCCTACCCTCTCATCCCCTCCCCGCCATCCCTACACTTACCACCCTCTCTTAAGCTCCAGAAGACCACCCGTTCCAAGGAGCTCCTACTCGCCGAAATGCGCAAGACGTCGACGAACGGACCCTCCGGAGCCTCACACCCTCGCCCTCCACAAGCCTCGGCCGGCAAGGCCGCTTATCATCATTAGTCCCCCACATGCCGGGCCTCAAGGCCCAGAGGTTAGACCCCACAACCAACCCCCCACCCCCCAGCTAGATATCCGACGACACACCACTACCTCCATGCTTCCGCCAACTCTCCCGGCCCACTTTACTCCACGCACCTGTTGCACCGTCTTACATAACTACCTCTTCGACCTAAACCTTGAATACGGCCTCCCTACACCCATCGGCTGCCTCGATTCCTCTGCGGTGCTATCCTTCCAATGGGGTCGTTACCAGGACCTCTCCAACCTCTACTGCCTTGCTACGACGTTATCCAAACTCCACTCCACTCCCACCGCCTCGTACACAGTTATCACTAACAACGAAGTCGACAACCACCACTACAACTCCCAATTCCCCAGCCACTGGACTAATCTCGCCAACCGAAGCGTCCCCCCCCCGTCCGGGGACGCCTAACCACTCTCTCGTGATCCTCAC
>JAPMLY010003322.1:0-19419 GCA_026401115.1 Tetraselmis chui | reverse complement strand
TTTAGTTGAATTGAATGCTTCAATTATGTTCGGTTCGGTTTGCTGTAGTTTGGTTTAGTATCTTGTGGGTGTGTCTTTCCTTCTTTATGCGCATCGTTTGAATAGTTACGAATTGATATTTTGCGTCTTTGTTTCGGTTTTACTTTGATGATTGTTCTGCTCTTCCCATTTTCCTTGTTTCCTTGCTTTTGGTTTCTTAAGCTCTGCCTCCTTTCATAATTTATAATTTTGTATCAAATGTGTCTGTGTTTGTGTGTCGGCCATCATTTTCTGTTTTCACCTCGACAACCCTCGGCCCAGCCCCTGCTCAGAGTAAAGAGCACCATTGATGACTTCAACGGCCACAGTAACTGCGGCCTGTCGCCCATTCGCAGGTGAAACCCGCGATTTACGTGACCTACAACGGCGACTACTTCGATTGGCCCTTCATCGAAACTCGCGCCGCAAAGCACGGAATGGACATGGAAGCTGAGGCGAGCTGCCTCCCTGCACCACACAACACGTCCATGGCCTCGTTGCCTGGCTTCATTGATTAAGTCACATTTAGATTTTATGGCTTAAAACCCCAAAACTCTAGATTTGGAAACCCCAGAAAAGACATGAGTTGCATATCTCTCCCTTTTCAACTGCTAGTAGCGCACTTAGCGCGTCCGTCTGTCACTGCTGCGGGTCGGCAGATAACCTTCAAGACCCAGAAGAGTGGAGAGTGTCTGAGCAAAGCCGCGATTCATATGGACTGCTTTTGTTGGGTCAACCGCGACTCCTACCTGCCGCAGGGCAGCCGCGGCCTCAAGGTGGGCCTCACGCCGGCTGCGTGATTCCTTTGCCTGTACGATTGTCGAAGAAATTCATAAAAGAAGCACTCTTTAGGGTTTGAATGCGGGTTTGCACTCATGATTTAGACATGGTAAGTTGTGCGAGGCTTATTTAAGAGTACCAACATGCAAATTAGTAGTCGGTAGCTTTGTAGTTGATTTGTTTGTACTTTTGTGTCTTGTACTTGAGATAAGCCGACATCATGATTTTGAATGCATACTTGTGTGGTATCATCCTCAAGGTACGACAGCCGACCCGCTGTGTATGCATAACCAAAGATGCGAGTCAGATCGCTGTCCTGTTTAATCGAAACCGCGAGACTTCCTTACACCGAACACATGAACAAACGCACAGACACACGATCCATGGGAGGGGCTCGGGAACGAGCACGGAAAAGAATGAAAGGGGCGCACTGGATGCGCAATATCTAAGAAGCGCTCGAATTATTCGCAAGGGATGATCAAATGAGCTTTGGGTAATATGTTGGCTTCGGGTTCAGGGTGAAGTCGCGAGGTGCTACTTTTCAGAGTTCGCACATGTCAGGTAACTGAATAGGTGAATCTTTGGGAAACAAATATTGTTTCAGTTGGGTAATTTCAAAAAGATCAGTAGGTTTTTATTTTAGGTAATTTGTGGACGAAGAGTACAAGTTTTAGGGTTATCTAATGACTCACGAACCTGTGCCCTAATCATAAAGCGTATACCCTAATCTCTACCGCCGCTCAACCGTCTCCACACACGCAGGCGGTGACCAAGGCGAAGCTGGGCTACGATCCGGTGGAGGTGCCGCCGGAGGATATGTTGCGAATGGCGCAGGAGGAGCCGCAGGGGATGGCGTCCTACTCCGTCTCCGACGCCGTCTCCACCTATTACCTCTACATGACCTACATCCACCCCTTCATCTTCTCCCTCGCCACCATCATCCCGATGCCGCCGGATGAGGTGCTGCGCAAGGGCTCCGGCACGCTGTGCGAGACGCTTCTCATGGTGCAGGCGTATGAGGTGCCTTGCTGTCCCCCCCCCCCCCCCCCCCCCCCCCCCCCACATTGTCCTCTTGCCCCCCCCTTCTCTTCTTCAAGGCGGAATACGACGACGGATGGTAGACATGCGCCCAAAAGACACTCACACGTGCCGACTCGCACAATTTTAGTACTTTCAGTTTTGAAATGATTTGCACAGATATCCTTCGAAATACTACAAACACACGCACACACATATATGCGCGTAGATATGGACCAACATACACATGCACTCATTCACACACACGCACGCACATACCCTCACAAACATGCACACGCATGCAGAAACATGCAACTCCCCTCCCTCCCTAACACACACAACTTCTGCACACCAACGCTAAAACATACTCACACACACGTATGAACTTACGCGCACATGTATACATATACGCAAGCACAACCAAACACATGCATACACAAACATGTAAACCCTCTTCTGCCAACATACATAGATTATGCACACACACGCTCGCACATACAGTCACATATACATATGCACCCATACACACGCACACATACACAAACATACAACCTCCCCCCTCCCCCCCCCCCTTCGAAGACACCCAACTCTTGCACACACACGCCCACACATACACATACATATGCACATACAATCATACACACACGCACACACGCAGACCCCGATACCCATACACAAACTCAAAAACCTATCTACAAATGAGACAGTGCAGAAATGTCAGACTCACACACACTTGTTCACCCATTACTCCACGTCCTGCTACACACATGCCCTACGTTCTCGTTGCTCCTGTTACCGCCTCCGTGGGTCTCACCCTCTCTGACCCGGCCGTGTTTCGCTGCGCAGGCCAACATTGTGGCCCCCAACAAACATCAGTCCAAGTCAGAACAGTTCCACGAGGTGAGGGCCCACCGCCTCCGCAGTTCTCTCATTGCTTGTGTTGGGTGGTTAGGCGAGGGATGGCGAGCCATGTCCGCCCAGTAAACTTACCCCCGACTACCCCATACCGAATTAATTTTTCTATTTCCAAACGACACAAAATGAGAAATGATCGATTATCGTTTCAAATCTTTTTCTAATGCATTTTTCGTGACCCTTGAAATTGTGGGATCTGTCTGTCACGAAATGATAGGGCCGACTGTTGGAGAGTGAAACATACATTGGCGGTCACGTGGAGGCTTTGGAGAGCGGCGTCTTCCGCGCCGACCTGCCCACTCGCTTCAAGTGCAGCCCTGAGGCCTATCAGGTGAGCTCCTCGTCACTCCCTGCCGCCGCCCGCTGCCACAGATCGACGATTCGCGCGTTTCGGGTTTCTGTATTGAGTGCTGGACCCGAGGCCTGATTTACCGCTTCTTGTCGTCTAAACAATTTGCGGAATACGTGGACACTATATAAGTGCGCACCGGCTAATCATACAAGCAGTTGCAAACGTTTTTTTGTTTATTCGCAGTAAGGGTTGGACTTGTCAGGCTCAGTTTGAAGAGAGGTCCTGGTTTGGTTTACGAAGCAAGGACTGTTTTGCAATGTCAAGGATACCATCGTCACTCTTGGACGCCACTCGTAAATTCTGTTGACGGCTGACGGTTGACTGGACGGCGGGACTGTTGTGGGCGCACAGGGTCTCATGGACAACCTGGACCGCGACTTGGAGTACGCCATCACGCAGGAACTGAAGACGCCGATGGAGGAGGTGACGGACTATGAGGAGGTCAAAGCAACGATCCGGGGGAAATTGGAGGTGCGCGTTCAGGACGCCGTCGGGAGTTTCGGCCCGTTCCATAACCATACCAGCGCGTATATCAACTTGCAAGCACACCAAGCATCAGAAAAACATTTTAATGAAGGAGCTGACGCACGACAGTGTGAGTGGTACGCAATGGTAGCTTCGCACGCTCGACGACACGTCAGGTGTCGTATGAGAAGTACGATTTTGCCAGGGCGGTGCTGCTTCGTAGTTCGGTTGTTTCGGGCAGAGTAGAGCTTGGATGTGCTCTCATCTTTTTCAGAGTACTATCCTATTTGTTTACAGTCTCTTGAATATTTTATTGCCCGACTAACAGCTTTACTGATTATAGTTTGTGCTTATCACGTGTGGCTTCAAATATTTGTTTGGCGGCTGTTAAAGCCATATGAAAATCGGGTGATGACGATATACTTGAAGTACTACTTGTCCTGACCCAATATTTCGTTTTTTGGTGCGGCGCTGCCCTGTTCGCGCTTTTCCTGTAGGCACTGCGCGACACGCCCAACCGCGAGGAGGTGCCGGTGATCTATCACCTCGACGTCGCCGCGATGTACCCCAACATCATTCTGACCAACCGCCTGCAGCCACCCGCCATCGTGACGGAGGAGGACTGCGCCGCGTGCGACTTCAATAAGCCCGGGAAAACCTGCCTCCGGGAAATGGAATGGGTGTGGCGCGGAGAGACGTACGCGGCGTCGCGCAGTGAGTACCTCCACATCAAAAATCAGCTGAGCTCAGAGATGATGCCACCCGAGGTGAGCGCCACGTCCACACCCAATCTTCCCTCCCAAACACCCTTCCCCAGCACAGGCATTTAAAGGCGAACTGGTCTAATATGTCAAGAACGCAATTACAATGTCACAAACATACACACGACAGACAGACAGATAGAAACACACGCATTCCGAGGACGCACTAAGCTAGGCTGAAGCCTCAACCCCTCCTCTCTAGCTGAGCACGCCCTGGCACTAGTGTGCATAGAGATATCCACGCAGTGCTTCTCTTTGCATTCCTTTCATCTGAACTGAACATTCACATTTATTCTCTGCTGAACATGCGCAAAACGCGCTCCCACCCGCTGAGCTGGTTCTACTCTCCATTGAGTGCTAACTGGCCCCCCTTACCTCTCCCTTTGAGCGCAGTACGAGGACGGCCCCAACCGACACTTCAAAGATCTGCCGCGCGAGGAGCGGCAGAAACTGATCAAGCAGCGGTTCAAATCGTATAACCAGAAGGCACAGCCCCCCCCCCCCCCCCCCCCCCCCCCCTTTGCCACCCGCCCCGCTGCACGGCGGCTGTCCTTTCCCTCAATTAAACACCCCCTCGACACTCACTGTCTCTCCCGCGCACTGCTGCTGTCAGGTGTACAAGCGCGTGCTGGACAAGCCGCACACAGAGGTGCGCACCGCGGGGACATGCATGCGCGAGAACGACTTTTACGTCGGCACCGTGCGCGCCTTTCGCGACAGACGTTACGAGTACAAGGGGCTGAACAAGGTGAGCGAGTCGCGTAAACACATTTCCAATGTGATTTATTTATTTCTTTTAGATGGCAAACCGTTATCAATCACTGTTCACAGTGATGAATTGTGTTTGAGGGTGTAAACAGAATAATACTAATATGTAATCGCTCACCATTGCTGTTGTGATGGTGCATTCTCGAAATGGGGCCAAATTCGATTCGAATCGAACGAAAGCCTTCAATGCCCAATTCCGTTAATACAATATAATTGCAGCATTTCGAAATGCAATCGCAATTTTTGGTTTAATATTTTATATAATCAAATATTGCATTTTAACGTCGCAGTATGAATGTCATAGCGGTACCCGTACTCAATTCACGGGTTCTGGGTAGAGGAATTTTAGGGCTTACGGTTGCATTTACGGACTTGACACACTTACGTGCTCGGTCCGACACTCTCGGACCGGACGACGATGGATAGGCTGCCGGGTATGCTGACGAACAGGCGGCGATGGGCGTTGCAGGTGTGGAAGGGTAAGCTGGACTCGGCGAAGGAATCCGGGAACCCGATCAAGGTACAGGAGGCGGCGGACATGGTGGTGCTGTATGATTCGCTGCAGCTGGCGCATAAGTGCATTCTCAACTCGTTCTACGGTTACGTCATGCGAAAGGTGAGCGGCGGTCGGCGATGTAGGAGATTGATGATCACAGAATTGCATTTGTCCGCTTTTGCGGTGTTATTGGACGGCGCTTTTGAAATTTGACTTTTAATAACATCCGATCAAATTGAACTCACCAATTCTAGTATCTATTTGCCATACGCAGTATATTGCAGTGCCTAACAAGGGAATGTAGGGGAGCGTGATAGACGTGTTTCCTACAGAGTCCAGCTTGGGCGTGTTGCTTGTTGGTTTTGCAGTATTTTTTTTAATTTACTGTGTTTTCCTTCTGCTGAGACTTTCCGCCACATGTTAATGTCAGCACTACATCCGCTGACCTCGATTTCTGCTCCGTCGTTGTCCCGGCAGGGCGCACGTTGGTACAGCATGGAGATGGCGGGCGTGGTGACCTACACCGGCGCACGTATCATTCAGGCCGCAAACGCGCTAATCGAGAAACTCGGGAAACCGTTGGAGCTCGACACTGACGGTATCTGGTGTGCGCTTCCGGGCAGCTTCCCAGAAAACTACAAGTTTTCGACCGTCGGTGGCAAGGCCCTGAAAATTTCCTACCCCTGCGTCATGCTCAACGTGATGGTCGCCATCAACAACACGAATGACCAGTATCAGACGCTCGTCGACCCAGCCACGCGGAAGTACAAGGTGAGAGTTGATCCCCCGCGGCGTATTCTCGGAATGAGGAAACTTCCCTATATCCCAATAATGTAATGACTGTATCACACATGTGTTTGTTAAATGAAAAATACTATGCAAGAGCACCGAATGAAAAGCAGCAAGCAGTATTCTGTCGACGACATACATATAAGCAGGATCGTCGAGAATTCGCAATTGTGAATGTTTTCGAAATACGGTCACGCGCAGCTGGATGTTGGAGCATTGCGTTGGGTATCACTGAATGGAAGTGGCGTCGGTGGGTTTCGGAGCTGTGTCGCTAGTTGCAGATTTTCGTTCGGTATTGACAGTCCGGAGACTCGGCTGTCTGTTTCAGGTCACCAGCGAGATGAGCATCGAGTTTGAAGTGGACGGACCGTACCAAGCTATGGTGTTACCCGCGGCCAAGGAGGAAGGGAAGACGATCAAGAAGCGATACGCGGTGTTCAACTTCGATGGGTCTCTCGCGGAGCTGAAGGTACCCTTTCCGCCCTTATTGTTGGGCACCACGACTGTAGAAACATCTTGATATTCCAGTCTTGCACTGATACGCGTGCCCGCCAAGCCGTGTCGTTAAGAAGATGTCGGTAAGTATTGGGGTCCAAGCGGCTTTAAGCTATGTTTAACTGACTCTCGACGAGTCAAATCCTGTTTCTGAGGTAAATTGTGTCGAAGGGAAACTTAATGTTCGCCTGATTTAAAACCGAAACGTAGTAGAATGCTTATCGGTAGCTTTTATATTATAATTCAGGTAATGAATTACTTTATTTACGAGAATCAATTCCATAATCAGCTTGGAATGATCATGCGCTGTTATTTCATGTTCGCTTTTAAGGTATGTTGTTTCGCCTACTCAACGGCGTTTTTTCCTGACGACTCTGCGCTCTACTCGCAGGGGTTTGAGCTGAAGCGGCGCGGTGAGCTGAAGCTGGTGAAGGTATTCCAGGCGGAGGTCTTTAGCCAATTCCTTGAAGGTAGCACGCTGGAAGAGTGCTACACCGCGGTGGCGCGCGTGGCGGATCGCTGGCTGGATATGCTGGACACGCAGGGCGAGGATCTCACGGACGAGGAACTACTTGAGTACATTTCCGAGTCGACGGTGATGAGCAAGACGGTGGAAGAGTATGACGGACGTAAGAGCGCCGCGATCACCACCGCGAAGCGCCTTGGGGAGTTTCTTGGTGATGAGCGCCTAAAGGACAAGGCAGGCACCCGCCGCTTTCATTGTAGTTTCGGCCGTGTTGCCATCGAGACAGAAGTGAACTCGACCTCGACTATCGTATTGTTTGTGACTCTGGATTGTTTTCGACGATTCGAAGGATTCGGCGAACATCCTATGTTCGGCGTGTATCATTTGTTGAGCGAGATCGACGGGACCATTATTCAACTATTGATGTTATTAGTGCGTCTGGTCCACGGGCCTCAACCCGATATTTTCCTGTCGGTTCGGATCAGATGATCAGATGAAGCAGCTGAGCTCTTACGTCCGTATTTGTGCGACAGGGGCTTGTGTGTACTTATGTGGTGGCCAAAGAGCCGTCGGAGAAGAAGACTACAGACCGCGCGGTCCCCATCGCCATTTTCCAGGCCGAACCGGCGGTTTCCATGACGTACCTCAAGCGTTGGTGCAAAAACATCCAGACCATCGGTAAACCTTCCTTCACCTCGACTCCTCACGCGAGTTTTGTATTGATTTCATTAACTTCGACAAGGAACGCAATGTCGCCGGGACCTACGGCAGCCATGCTCGTCCCGATTTACTCTTAATTTCTCGCTTATAAATCATTTAAAACTCGCTAGCGAAAGTACTGTTTACATGATTGGCGTGATTGTTTTCCCATTTTGCGGATTTGTTTTTGAATATTCATCTGTATTTTTCTTTTCTAGTTTTTGGCTATGTTGAGGTACTGACTGGGCATGGGCCGTTCAGGTGAGGGCTCCGATGCACGTCCAGACGTGCGTTCCATCATTGACTGGGGCTACTACCGTGAGCGTTTGGGCAGCGCCATCATGAAGATCATCACCATCCCGGCCGCGATGCAGCGTGTGGCGAACCCGGTCCCGCGAGTACAGCATCCCGACTGGCTGCTAAAGCGCGTGAAGGAGCGCGAAGACACCTGCCGACAGCGCAAATTGGTGGACTGCTTCCGTAAGGCTGCGCTGGCGGCGCCTGCCCTGGACATCGAGGACATGCTGCCAGGCGGTAAGGGATACCCGGATATTTTGTCGGTGCTGCGTGATGATATACGTAGTGTCGGTATCTTTTCTCACGCGCAGCACGTGTTTTCGTCAGTCTCCGCAACCGGGATGAAAATGCTTTTGGGACACTCTCCCGCTTCCTCCCGAACCGTCACTTTCCGATTAACGCACCATTCCAAAATATCGGAGACTGTCGGGTTTCGGTCGCATGTATGTGCCACTAATTTAAGTGCAAAATTTCTCGTGTCGTATCGGATTTCCCATTTTACCGGCAGCAAACCTTGTTCGTGTCGCTTGTCCATGGGCGACAAGACATCGTCCCTCTATTCATGGCGAGCTCATCGATTTATGGACGAATGTTCTCATAGCGCAAGCTTTGGATTTGCCGGTCGTTAAATAATTCATACTTTCCGCGGAGTAGCTCCCACGTTCTGTAACACCCACGATATTCACAGATTTGGTTGTCCTCCTCTTACATGTGAAAATAACACTTTTCCTAGCAAGTGTGATGACATTTCGCTCCGTGGCGATGCAGCTTGCCGATGATATGGGAAATCATATGTGGTATTTTACATGCATGCCAATTCCTCTCTTGGCATCCTCTGCGCATGTCTACTAATATGTTAGGCAATACGCTCCGTGATAGGTCGTCCCACGCAGCAACAGCCTCGCGTTGCTCGCGTGACCAGCTACGCGACTGCGCAGCGCTCACCCGAGCCGAACGCGTTGACGGAGCCGCAGCTGAGTGTGGAGGATATGGATGTCCCGGAGGAGTCGGGAGATAAAGAAAACGTCGCGGCCCCGGGGGTCAATGCGTATCCGGGCGCGCAACAGGCGAAGAAACGAGCAGCGGAGGAGGTGAGCGAAACAGTGAAGTGGCGAACATCATAATCATTAATAAGAGGGCATCGATTACTTTGTGGACAACCAAACGCCCATTATTTCAGGGTACATCGTATTAGTTAAATATTTCTCAAAGCGGCCTTATTCAATACAGTGCCTCTGGATTGATATATTCAATGACGTGCTGTATTGATGTTTTGCTCAATTATGATTGTTTCATTTGTCTCGCGACTCGTAGTCGGTAGCGGAAGAGGCGGCCGCGGCAGAGGCAGCGCCGTCGCGGCAGGAAGACTACCGCGGGTGGTTGGCAGCCCAGAAGCAGCGATGGAAGCGCGCAAGAGTGCAACGACGGCTCGCGGCGGCTGCCGCTGCTCGAGAGGCGGAGTCGACCGCAACCACCACAGCCAACCCTCTCACAGTGGCGCCGTCAATCTTCCACCGTCAGCACACCGCCGCATGCGCCAACCACTGGCAAATCCTGCAGCTCGCGCCCACCAACCAGCCTGGCATCTACAAGGTGAACCACCAGAATCAGAACTCCCTCTGATTGTCACGAATGATTCTACGACATCCATAAACGTGGCAGCTGTCACACATTTTGCCAATATCAATGCTTGGCGCTATATTCCGATTCCGCCTACGTTACTGTCGGCGTGGAAAAGCTGTTCAAATGAGCTGTGAAGCGCCAATGTATGAATCGCATAACATAATTACATCGTGCATTAGTTTTCCATCGTCCTTTTTCACACTGCTTTTCCGATCTATCAGACGTGAATATTCGATTCCGATGACAATAGGCAGCAGTATCCACATATTTTGAAGCGAGGCATCAATCATTTTCGGACGGTGGCGTGTGCGACAGGCGTGGGTGCTATTGGGTTCTGCTCTGTATGGCGTTCCGCTCCGAATCCCGCGTCGCTTTTATGTGAATGCGGCGTTGGAGCCTGAGGACGCGGCCACCATGCTCGGGCTCTCGTCTCGCGTCTCCCGCACCCTTCCCGGCCCTCACCCGCCCGGCCACGTGTACGAGGTCGTCATGGACGAAGCCGACTTCAGGGCACAGCACTCCGCGCTGGCGACACAGCTGAGCTGTAGTGCGGTGGGCGGCACGTACGAGGATCGGATACCGTTGGACCTGCAAGCCACACTCGCGGTGGGGTGCTGCGCGGGCGTGTCCGGGCGAGACGCAAAGGGCCGCGCTCTCTCTCGTCGGTTCTCCCTCGAGGAGCTTGCCATGAAGGTACCGTGTGTTGTCGAATCCCAGACCCCTCCTGTTAATTCTATTTGCCGAAAAAATACACATCTCTTTGCATTTCTAGACGTTTGCGTTAAATCGAAAAAACTCATAGCGTTCACAAATACATTTTTACCTTGGTTTCGCAGTCTGCGGAAACGATGGATCTCTTCAGCGCTTTTCGTTCTTCGAATACAGTGACTGTATTATTTTGCATATCGTTTATTGGTCTTAGAAAATTCTATGCTGCGGCAACAAAGCTTCGACGTCTCCGCATAGGACGTCAAGGATATGCCGTCTCAATGGACTGCTTTGTTGCACTGTGAAAAAATTTCGGATCGATGCATCCCGCGACTGGATTCTTTGAATCCGGAAATTTCATACCTCGCCTGGAATAATGAATACCGAAACTCCAATCCAAGCTTCGCCGACTTCTGAAAAGTTTAGATTTTTAAGGAATTATTGGAATCTCGAGGGGTAACGCTAGTTTTTTCGGATAAGGAGAACGCAAGTTTGGAAATACACTGAATAAATACTGAATAGTTTTACTGATATTTGGATTTCCCTCCTCTCCGGCAGACGGTCGTGGAGTGCCCCTACCTGTCGGACGGTGGCGTGGAAGGTCTTGGCCCCCTTCGCTACGTGGCGCTGTACCACAGCGGCGACTTCGTCCGCGGTCGCGCTGTGTTTTGCCTCCTTTTGCCCGCGACACGTCGAGTCGTCGTACAGGTGGTCAGTCCCGTTGCAAGCGGTCCTCAAGAAGTCAGCATTCGGCAATGTTCTCGCGCGTACGCCGAGGCGGTCGGCCACCTGGTGTCGAGTATGGCAGAGTCGGAGACTTCCTTCCCTGTGGTCGAAGATGTCGACTTTGAGGTGGGGTACGCCGTGACGGAGGCGGACGCCATGCGCGGTATCTCGCGGGCGTTAAGCAACTTCCGGCAAACCCAGCGTGCGCCGACCGTGGTTGTGATCGAAAGCCCGATGGTAAGCCTTTCCCTGAACTTTTAGTAATGTCTGCAATCGAGGCTTGCACAATCGTATCAGTGCAGTTTGAGTATTTTGAATTTTTAAATATCCATGTATAAGTTTAGTTGATAGAGGAAGAAAGGGGTGATTAGCGCGAACATCCATGACGTGTTATGCACTGATGCACACCCGGACGCGGTAAGTCTTGAACAGAGCAGAGTGACTGGCGCGGTGAACATGCAGGCGCTGCACACGGTCACCCGCGAGATGCCAATCTTGACAGAGATGCCAGCGGTGGCGGTGCCCGCCCAACCGGACGACAGTGTGTACCCCGCGCTCGGGTGGCAGCAGGAGGCGGTGGCACGTGGCGTTCAGCGCCTGGCGGCTCACCGGCAACACCTGCACGACATAATTCTGGCTGCGCGCTACGCTCACGCTCCCATAGGTCCCCCCCCCCAAAAATAAATAAATAAATAAATAAATAATGCAAGTCAAATTAAAAAAGTTTGACTAATGATGTATGAAATAGCCAATAAATAGGATGATAGTAACAACCATAAAGAGTAGTAGAATAAAAAATTACTCGGTTTTTCAACCTTTACGAGTCTTATGCTTCTGACACGAACAATTTTTAACCTTCAAGTTAGGTCGATTGTATTTACAAATATTTTTTTCATTTCACGGCGATTTCCTTGCGTACCGAGTTTTGGTTTCGTCCTAAGCGTCTCGCTGCTTCTCGGGCAGGCAACATGGGCACCGACTGGCCAGTTTCTACCGCCGACCTGCTGTTTGCACGGTCCCTACGTGACGAGGGTCACTGCCTCTGGGTTTCCGACCCCACCATCCCGGTGAGTCCCTGCCATTTTTACTTGTAAATAAGTTGAAACCGCAAAGTTAGAAACGATGTATGGTACTAATAAAGTGATGAATCTCTGATATTCTTGGCGTAGCACTGATGCCGATATAATATTTCGCTCCTATTTAATCGTCATTAACGGAATTTTAGTTACAATTCTTCGGGATTGATCGGGGGCCGTTCCAAGAAAACCGCGCGCCAATTTGCGACAATTAAGCACTATAATTCGTTGCGCAGGAGCTGTTGGGAAGCCCGGTGGCCGAGATCGACGTACTCGAGGACGAGCACTGGACGGCACACGAGGTGGTGCTGCCGGGCGCGTACCGTCAGGTGTGCGTCGAGCTCAAGGTGCAGAACTTGGCGGTCTGCGCGCTGGAAAATGCGGTGTTGCTGAGTGAGCTCGAGGGCTCGGAGTTTTCGGCCGCAGCAGGTACCTGCGCTGCCGCTCTCCCCTCCGCATTGAACTACCCCGGCAGAGAATGGACTTGTAGGCAGAAATTAAAAAAAAAGTGAAAGTATGCCATTTATCGATTCAGAAATTTCATATAAGACAAGCAATAACAAGGTGCGCGGCCCGCGTGGCTGACTCGCTCCGTTGCCACGCGTGTTATTACTGGGAGACTCCATGAAACGAAAGCGGTCGTGCACACGTGATTATCTATGACCTATTAGTTTTCCATGCCGCCTTGACAGCAGCGAAAAGAATGAACTGACGTCCCGTATCCACTTGTTACATCCGTCTCCTATCAGGCGGTGGAGCATTCCAAGTTTTGCGGCAGCTGGTGGGGAGATGGGTTCAGGACGCTACGGTGTACAAGAACAAGTAACACCTTCCCCAAAACAGTATTGCGTTTTCCCCAAAAGTGTTGTGAATGCTTTTTTTGGTATTATTCAAGTGGGATGTAAATGAATCAGAACAAGCCAAAGAACGTCCCAAAAGGGCGTTAAGTTTTCTTTATTTAGAAAATTAGTTTTTGCCTCTGCGCCCGATGTCTAACTTCACTTACGGTACGGGGCTCACTGCGCAGGTACGCGGACATGCTCATCGGAAACATCCAGCGGTGGCTCAGCACACCCAGCAGCATGGCATACGACCCGGCACTGCAGAAAACGCTGCACGACACCATGCAAAAGTGTTTCCTCCAACTCGTGGCTGAGGTACCGACTACTCCCATGCCCTCACGTTTGCAATCTGTGTTTTTTCTGCACGAGGCGAATGAGACGAGTTTTGCTTGGTGACAGATCCGACGGCTAGGGGCGACGGTTGTGGCCGCAGACTTCGGAACGATTACCATTTGTACGGGTAAGCACAATTTGACGGCGGCGCGCGACTACGCGGCCTTCCTCATCCGAACGCTCTCCGGTCGAGAGCTGTTCACGTGGCTGCGGCTCACTCCCGTGCGCCATTGGTGAGAACCCAACCCTCGACCCCACGTGCCGGCGACCGTACCGCCACACCATCGATTTATTTATTTCTGTGCCGTTACCAGCAAATGTGGTAGTACCGTGTAACACGTTGATTCTTGTGCTGATCTGATATTCAAGGCATTGGCACAATATGTCACGTATGTCGAAGTTTCTTACTTGTCAGTCCGTGAAGTAGTCGACATCGGTATATTGACTGTATCGCCAGCAAGTCATCGCAGGGCTCAATCCATTCACGCTTGTCTTCAACTTTTTTCTACTCTTCGCATCCATTTACCAAGTTCCATTGTCGATTTCGGAACATGTATTACCGATAATTGGGTTGAAAGCAGTCAGGAAAATTCACTACGCGACGTTTCAACTGCCTTTTTTCGCGACCCTGGTATTTTTATCGCAATGGGCCGTGTTGTACTATTTGAAACCCTCTGACTCTTTGAATCGACTCCGAAAGGGTGTTAGCTTATCAGAAAAAATTCCATAGCCAGGTGCTTGCCGTCTCGAGTGCAAGGCAGCGCATCTCGTGGGAACTTTCGTATGTTTGTGATTTCGTCTGTTGGCGGAAGCTGACGGTGAGGGGTGCAATGACAGGCACACGCTGTTGTACCGCGACCAGTGGAACTACGCCGGCGTGCAGGCGGTTTTCGCGGCGGACGAGGGCGCCGAGGAGGCCGAGGTGGCCGAGGCCGCCGAGAGCTACGTTGACCAGTGGGACATACAGCATTATTTGCCGCTGGCGCTGCAGAACACCTTCCGATTGATCATCACCGAGTTTGTGGCCGCGCCGTGGCAGCACGCGCATGAGATGGCGGCGGAACCGGGCGCCAGCCAAGGCGGCACGCAGGTGCGGCCAACGCGACGCCAAGGCACAATTCAAAGAATCGAAGCAACCGCGCTGCATATGTTTTGTCTTTGGATCTATCCGTCGTTGATTCCCTCCCGCGGCAGTATACTGCGTATGACGAGCAGATTTAAGTATGCCTGGATATTGATTCTGCGGGCCCGCTACTGCTCTTCCTATGTCGTTGCTTCACATTTAAAGCTCAGTACTCATCTTCACGCGTTTCCGTTTCTCTGCAGATTGTTCACATCCATTTCCTTATTTGTGTTTGTTTATTGCGATGTGCGTCGATTTACTCTATTTGTCTCGAATTGTGGCCCGAGATTATTCTTGAGAGATTTTGTGCGTCAATAGTCATTTCATTTTATTTCCTGCCTGTGACGCCAAACTGATTACATGGCTTTTGAAATGTCGTCATTTTTCGTGATATACGCGGATCTATTTCGGGATCTAGCACTGTCTCAACTGATTGAACATCTACATGCGGTATGCGTGTAATTATGGGTCCGCAGCGTCAATGGTGCGCTGTGTAGATGGACTACTAACTCCGCATTGGCGCACGCAGGCGGTGGCGGAGGGGGAGGTGCGGGAGGAGGCGCAGACCGCGTTTCTGCGCGCCAAAATGAGCTCCTCCTTTTCGCCGCGTCTGATGAGCCACGTGCGCACCATCGAGCAGCAGGTGGGGAGCGGGAGGGAGGAGCCGCGGCACATGTTCCCCCAGCGCGCCGGAAGTCACCTCTCGGCGGAACAGCTCGGCACCCCCGCGCTCGCGTTTGTGCGCTCCGTCTGCGCCATAATGTCGCTGGACGAACGGGTGGAGGACGAGGTACCTGCAAATTCAAATGATCGTGCTGATTTGAACTTTTCCTATTATTATTCAACTAAAGTATAATCCGTGTTTTCAATTTGGTACTTTTACTCCCTCAACCTTTCTCAATCTTCTTGCTAATGTAACCCTAACATGTGTCATCGCGTTTTTGCTTAACCCTGATTTTTGCCTGAAACCCTAAAAGTCTTGATTCTTCGGCGGAAAAGTCTGAATTAGAGCTGCGTCGCCTCCGTCGCCCGTGTGACAGGTGGCGTTGATGCGGAAGAACCTCCTCCGAATGGTGCACTGCAAAGAGTTTAGCGACGCGGCCGTCTTCCGCGAGCCCTGCCTCAGCTTTGTCCTGCGAAACTTCATCTGCACCTACTGCAACGACTGCTGCGACCTCGACGTCTGCCGCGACGCAGACATTCAGGTAAACCCGCTCTTTGGTTCCTGCCGCACAGAGCAATACCTCCATGTGTTCTTCAATGTTATTAATCCACGAAATTGGTCCACTTTTTTTATTTTATTAAATTTGCGGCATTCATCAAACATGATAATTGTTTTAAATGTAATTAGTGCGGTTACTTTCGAGAAAATCAGTTCAGCGGCCGCATCTGTCGCATGGATTACAATTCTTTACATTTTCGAATTAACAATTTTTGGTCGAATAAATTTATTGAAGATAAATGAGTATTTGTTTGAAAACATGTTTTGTCAGCATACTCAATGTTGCTCTTTCGGCCTTAGCTGCATTGTTGGGCGCACTGTTCGGAAGCAAAAAAGCAACCGTTCATCGATGGGTTGAAGAAACTTAAAGCTATGCATCGCACCTACGTGTTTGAAACCACTAGGATTGTACATTTTGGGAGGAGAGTGCCGGGCTGCAGCCCGGTTGGTTGTCGTCGTGCTATGTGAGCAACTAAAACATACAGTACTTCAAATCACAGAAATAGGAAAAAATGTGATACTTCGACGATGCAAATGAACGCAAAGACCAACCAACACCACTGAGTCTAATTTAAAGTGTTACAGTTGCTCATGGCCCAGCAACTGGTCGTCGCGCATTTCTTGACCGGCTGACGCTGTGGCCGCCGACAGGCGAAGCGGTGGGTGTGCCGTTCCCCGGCGTGCGGGATGCCTTACGACCGCGACGTGGTGGAGCAGCGGTTAATGGAGGAGGTGCAGCGCGCGGGGGCGGCGTTCCAACTCCAAGACCTCCGCTGCCGCAAGTGCGCGCAGACGGCGAGCGGCCACATGGGCGACCGCTGCGCCTGCGGAGGGCTGCTCGAAAACACCATCGCGCCGCCCAAGCACATCTCCAAGTTGCAAGTATTTCTCAACATCGCCGAGCACCACAGCTTCGAGCTGCTCCGCGAAACGGTGGCCTGGCTGCTGCGGGAGGGCGCCTCCGAGTAGAGCCTCCCGCCTTTTGTTAACGTTACAAAGAAACCGTTACGGCCCATCCTTGGTGTGGGTCCCGTACAGCGTAATTTTACGGCGTAACTGACCCTCGTCGACTCGTTCTTCCCATGTTTTTGTAACATTTCCCCCGTCCCTCAAATACAAACCGACCCGCCGCGCGGCTGACTTTTCCCTTTCGCAACTCGCACGTGTATGTGTCACGTCAATGTCCGCTCTCACAATGGAGGCGTGACAGTCGCGAGGCGTGCATGATCAAAGGCACGGCATAGTGTGACAAAATAATGGCTGTCTTATTTGGGAAAGCACTTTTGGGCGTGAAGAGACGACATTGCCCTCTTTTCTTAGTTTAGTTATACACATGTTGCATGAATTGTCAACTTTCCGAACATATTTGCAATTCATGATGAGCGAAAATTCAGCGCGAGCGCAAGCAGTGGGAAAGGGGATTGGGCTACCTGCGCTCTCTCCTTTCCGTAGTGATCATCTACTCATACTGCCACATGATTGTCGACAACTTTCTATTTGACGAGTGGCGATGGACCTCTGCCCGAGGTGTAAAAGGTCACTCGTGGGAAGAGACATAGCGTGACCCTACACGGACTAGACATGACAGGAGAATGGCTGTCTTGGGGAACGCTCTCCGTTCGTTTGGAAGACATTGCCTCCCTCTCCGTTGAAGGGAAGACATTGCCCCCCCCCCCCCCCCCCCCCCTGAATATTTTTTTTGTCTAAAGGAATTTGTCCGCTTTAATGTCACGTTGGCAGCTCACAGAGCGAAAACATTGGCGATAAGCGCCTCAAGTCAAATACCGTCGTTGTGGGTGGGAGCGGTGACACCAAATGTGGCCGCATTCAGTTAGGGAAAGTGAATCAAAAGGAGTGCGCCGCTCCCCCCCCCCACCATATTCACCTAAACACATTGCTCCGTTTTCCGTTGGGCTAAGCGTGTAGTCGACCCTATGGTGTCTTCAAGCGCCTTCATGTCCTGACGAGTTGTTGATTTATGGAGTCGACCGTCTCCGACATCTCTTGAGCCCGGTCCGCGGCTACCTCGGCTGCTTCGGCGCTTGTTGCAATTGTTTTGGCGATCTTCTGCTTGTGCGACTCTTGCACTTCCCTGAGGTAGTACCGTTGTTGTGCAATCCTCATCTTGAGTTTTGCCCTTTTGTCCTTCAGACTCCTAACCTCGGTGTTTGCGGCCTCCAGCTTCGCCTTCGCGGCGACCCTCTCCCCTAGCTAGCAGAAACCGTACGAGCGGTTGAACGATGAGCAAAGGAGTCGCGACAACTAAAGGCGGTCGTCCCTTGGGAGGCTGCAAGTTTACGGCTACCTTCTGGAAACCTTTGGCAGCACGTCCACCGCTAAGGGGGCCATCATTCGACACGAAGTGCAGGAGTTTCGTCTTGGCCTGATTATCCTGAATTATTTGGGTAAGCATCATTCACCCCCCCCCCCCCGATCCCATGATTGCGCATCGTGTCACGAACCTCTTCGAGATGACATCCTCCCATGCCACACATGCACTAACGTTGCAATTCAATCTCACTGCACTACTCGTAAACGCCCGGCCAGATGGACCTACAATTGGTGCCAACATGGAGGACAAAACAGCCTCGCCTCCCTCAACGTTGTCCAATGGGCTCCGGGCTTGCAGCTCTGGGACACCATCCTCTACACCCCTTCCGGTATGGCGACCCTCACCAAATCCAAAATAGGTTTAACCCCCGCAACATATCCCACCCTCCCACAACATTCTCACCACCATGGCGCACGTCGGCGGTCGCCATTGACTACACCCCCATAATAAACCTCGATATAGTTATGAAGCCCACATGACACTTCGCCATCCACCATCACCCTACCCTGAAAACGTAAATATCCTTTGTCTTCCCACGGGAAGGGCTATTACCTCACTCTCCCTCGACCGCATCACTCACATCAACCGTTTATTCCGACCCGAACTCACCCACCTCCTCTTTGAGGAAGAACTACATAAAATCATCACGCGCGTCGGCACAGCTTCTGAAATCGATATCCTTACCACTACCGTGACTCAGAAAGACAGATGGGCCACCCGGGGCGACCTCATAGAGGCCTTACGCATAGCCTTTAGTACGACTACAGAACTACACTACGATCCCCTTTAGAAGTCCTTAGGCTCACACACCTACCACTTTCTATACCCGGAAGATTTGGTCTTCTCTTCTAGCGGTAGTAATGCCACCTTAGCTTGGAAAGGGATCGACATTGCAAACCCGAATACGACCACACATGCATGCGATAAGTTATGGAACATGCCATAGTCAGCGCCCACAGACTAGAACCACGCACACCATCGGCCACAACGCTCGTTCGCCCACATTGGTATCAGACACCCTACCGACATGAAAAATACACTTCCTCACCAGACACGCACCTCCTCTACCACCTCCCAGCCGACAAAAATAGCCCGCCCCCCCCCCCCCCCCCCCCC
>JAPMLY010003321.1:0-22911 GCA_026401115.1 Tetraselmis chui | reverse complement strand
TGTGTGTGGCTTTGTCCCGGAGTGAGGCGAGGAGGGCGTTGTCTTGGGTGGTGAAGTGGGCGCGGATTGTGGAGGCGATAGGGTTGGTGAGGGAGAGTGGGGGGATGTTATGGAATAGGGTGCCCGCATCGCGTTGAGCTCTGACTAAGCACTTGAGTGTGGGTGGGGTGTAACAGGTTGACATGATGGATTCCGAGGGCCAGTGCGAGTACGTGGTGGATAGGGTGCGGATGTGTGCTCGGGCCATGTGGCCTCTATAGCCTGAGTTGTTCATGATTTTATGTAGGTGGCAAACAGTAAGTTGTGCGGCGTGGGCTTTGAGGGAGGGGAGGCCGTAGCCGAGGTCGGAGGGAGGGCGATGGAGGGCGGTGCGGGGAAGGTTACGTACCGAGGATACGGCGGACCGGAGTGCGCGGCAGATTTGTCCTTCGAGAGCGTCGAGTTGGGAGTCGGTGAAGAGGCCGAGCTGGAGGGTGAAATGCTTCCCGATGAGGAGTCCACGGATGACCCTGATTCTGCGGGATTGTGTTAGTGGGGAGGTGGAAAGGGCGGTGATGAGGGAAGTTGTGGTACGTTTGAGTTCGTGCCAGTGTTTGATGAAGTTGAGAGAGGTGTTCAGTTCCACCCCTAGGACTCGGTATGTGTCTTTGGGGCCGATGGAGGGAATGGGGGCCGGGGTGGAGCTCCCTTGCACCTACTACGTACGCCCGCTACGACAACGGCATGCGGCAGTTCGTGAACTTATGTGCATATGATAACGTAAAGCGATTGCAAGCTACCCCGGCGACCATCGGTCGTTACACGGCGTGGCTAGGCCGGCATGGGACTGCCTGTGTGGCGTCGCTCCAACCCTACTACTCGTCTATTGATAACTTCCTCCGCGACTACTAGCGCGAGCCCGTGACTGTCGGTGACTTGCTCGCTAACGCCCGCCGTCGCCTCAAGTTGCGCCAACAACGCCTTGTCGACTATGATGCTCGAGTGTCTTTACCCGCTCGGATCGCCGCCGAAATTTTTCATCGGGCCCATGAGGAGCATAGGACCCTTTATTGGCGCCCCTCCCACCTCTTGCCTCCTGCGTTTCCGGTGCGCGCTCGCCGTTTGCACCACTTGCGCATATTTTTGCCGTGCTGATTCCGGTTTGGCTTGTCGCAAAGACGACCTTTCTGTCGATGATTCTTCAGGATAGATTATTTTTTCCCGCGCAAGTCAAAGGACGATCAACGGCGCGGCACCACCGACAAGTAAGTCATGCACATCCCGGTCTTCGCGCACGAGTTCATCGCCGCCCTCCTCCTGTGATACGCGCAGGATTTGTTGGGCTTACAATACGCAGCTATATTTCCAATGCCGCACGCAAGCGATTTATTTGCGCCAGTCCCCTGCGGGAGACGTCACCTGTTGGCGAGCGAATGCCACACTCTTCGCGTGGCTCATTGAGGCGTACGCCACTGTTGGCGCATTACCCCCACTTGGTCTCGCTTGGACATCGCAAGCATGCGCAAAGGAGTTGCTTTCATCGCCTCATGCATCGGCGCGTTGCTCACCCTTATCAAATATATGGGGGGCTGGGCCACGAGCATCGACGTCATTGAGGGCAAATACATCGACCCTGCCATTGCCCCTTCTCTCGATGCGTAGCGTTTCTTTAGTTGGCTCGTCCATCACCCTCCGCTACCTTAAGCATAAGTTGTGCAAGGCTTTGGCTTCTTCTTTCTTGCAATTCGAGCCCTTGCGGTAATTGGTTATATTGATTAGGTATAGAGGTTTGCGTATCTAACTACCATGTGAACGTAAAACTTTCGCTTGCGGTTAGCGTTAAAGTATTTAGCGGCGCCTCGTAATCGTCAAACGCAACTACTTGCTCGTACCGGCGGACGGCGTGGCCAACCACCTAGTAGTTGAACCATGCAAACACGGTTAATGTGGAAGATAACTCACGCAAACGTAGTTACAGTCACAGTCACGCAAACAAGATAGTCAAAGAGACAACCAGCCTACATGCGTGGTGTCGGGACAACAGAAGTGGGAGAGCAGTAGCTATCTGTTTATCGGTATGTCCGATCTAGACATGTACTAGTCATATCTAGAGTAGCTTACAGTAGCTATCTGCGACTAATACTTATACGGTATTACTTACAACACTCCCCATGAAGGTAGCTACGGGATGAAGCGTTGCATTGGGCCTTGTCCTCCAAGGATCGCACTTCGGTGTCTTGCCAGTGCAGGTCCTAGGAGGGGTTTGGTGAGAATGTCAGCCACCATCTGGTCAGTGGGGAGGTACCTCAACTTGATGGTTCCCTGCTCCACGTGGTCTATGAGGAAGTGCCACTTCAGACCGATGTGCTTAGTCTTCTCGGTGACCAAGGCATTCTGGGAGTATGCAATGGCACTTTGGTTGTCCTCCTAGATGGTGGTGGTTTCGGTGATGGGGGAGTTGAAGATTTCCCCCATGAGTTGTCGGAGGTGGAGTCCCTCCTTGGTGGCGTCAACCGCAGAGTAGTACTCGGCTTCACACGTAGATTGAGCCGCACAAGTCTGTTGTTTGGACTTGTAATTGATGGGCCCGCGTCCGAGGGTGAAGAGATAGCCGGAGCGAGAATTGCGGGTGCAGCTGTCGTTGGCCCAGACAGCGTCGGCAAAGCCAGTGAGTTGGAGGCTGTGGTCCATGCCCCCCCCCCCCCCCCAACGTCATGCGCATGTCGATGGTGCCATGAAGGTAACGGAGGATCTTTTTTAGAGCCTGCAAGTGTGCCTCTGTGGGTGAGGCTTGGGCGGAGCCTAGGATGCTCAATGCCGTGGAGACATCGGGGCGCGTGCAGACGGCTGTGTACTAGAGACTGCCCATGAGGCTGGGGTAGACGTCCTTGGCCACCCCGGTGAGAGAGGGCGAGGTCATATGCGCGAGGCCGGCGAGAAAGCCCGGGTCCATGGGAAGTTACGACGGCTTAGAGTCGGACATGCCGTACTTGGCGAGTATGTCGCGCAGGTACTTGGATTGGTCTAGCGAGATGGTGCGCGTGGAGCGATCGCGGGTAATGTGCATGCCGAGGAGTTGGGAGAGGTCACCGAGGTCCTTGATCTTAAACCGTGCTCCGAGTTGGGCTTTGAACGATGCGAGCCAAGTGGCATCATTGCAGGCCGCGGGAGTGTCATCGACGTACAAGGCGATCATGGCGAAAACGTGACCGGTGCGGTAGATGTTTATGCACGGGTCGGAGACGCATTGTTGCCATCCATGGTCGACCAGCCATGCACGAAGTAGCATGTTGAACTCGCGGGGGGGGCTGTTTAAGGCCGTAGAGGCAGCGCTTGAGGTGACACACTTTGGACGTGCCGTCGTTGAAGCCGAGGGGCTGGCGGATGTACACGTCTTCCCGGATGGGAGCGTAGAGAAACGCTGTGTCGATGTCAAGGTGGCAGAGTTTAAGGTCGCGGGCGGCTGCGATGGTCAGGAAGAGACGCATGATGGCCATGCGGATGACTGGGGAGAAAGTCTCTGTGTAGTCCAATCCAGCGCGTTGGCTGCACCCCTTGGCGACGAACCGCGCTTTGGAGCGGGAGACGTCGCCGGCGGTATCCGACTTGACTTTGAAGATCCACATGTTATTAACGACCATTCGGCCTCGGGGGAGGTCCACAAGTTCCCACGTGCCGTTGGTGATGAGGGAGGAATACTCATGTTGCATAGCTGCTTGCCACTGGGGGGCTTAAGCGCTGTCCAACGCAGTCCGGCAGGATTTCGGTTCCACACACTCCCGGGCGGAGAGGAGGGCGACGGCAATAGAGGACTTGCCGGCGGGTGTGTGTGGGTGACCAGTGATAAGGTCGGGGACGTCAATGTGCTCAAATATGTCCTCTTGAGCTTTGCCTTGTTCAGGATCACAACATACCGCCACGAGGGTCGGGGGGTAGTCGGACAAGTGGGCAACCATATTGCCGTATCGAATGGGGTGTGAGCGGAGCCGAGCATGGCGAGGGGCTGCGGGGGGTGGAAGGGGTTTTGGTAATGTGAGGTCAATGGGGTGGGATAGGGGTGAGGCTTGGGGTACGTCTGCCGAAGAGTCGGTGATGACCGAGTCGACGGAAGGTTGTGTGTCAAAGCCTGGGGTGACTTCCTAAAAAAACAACATGGACGGAAGTGGTGATGCGACGCGTTTCTGGGTTGTAGACACGGTACCCGGGTGCGTCAAGGGGATAGCCCACCATGACGCCGCGAAATGCTTTTTCACTGAGTTTCTGACGTTGTTTGTCGGACACCTTGGCGAAAACGGCGCAGCCGAAGACGCGGAACTTGGAGGCGTCGGGCACATACGACGTAAGGAGTGTGAGGGGGTCGCCACCATTGGGTCCGACTAAGCGACTGTACGTGCGGTTGCGAAGGTACACAACAGTGCTGAAAGCGCACGACCACATGCCTCGGCCATGGTGTGGAGCATCGCCGAGGCATTGTCCCGGATAGTGCGCCAAGGACGCTTGGCTTTGCCGAGCATGTGGTGGGCGTATGGGGCAGAGAACTGCACCCCGACGCCGAGGTGTGCGCACATCCGGCGAGTGACAAGAGCTTCAAACACATGGTCGGAGTCAAACTTTGGGACCGGTGCGAACGCGCCCGTTTGGGAATGATGGCGGCCATGCAAGTGTTTGATGTCCAAGAGGATGGTTTCCAACTCCGAACATGCGTCGTCGTTAGACGTAAGGAACCGCACCCACATGTTGTTGGTGTGGTGGTCGATGACGAACAAGCAGTAGCGGAGACCATCTGGGGAGGGGACATTGATTGGGCCCCAAAGATCAGCGGACATGTTGAGGAGAGGGCGGGATGTTTCGCGCAAGCGGCTATGTTGCGCGGTGCAGCTGTGGCTTTGTGGAGTATGCAAGAGTCGCAAGAAACTTTGTTTACAAAGCTAGCTAACACATGGCTAGTCGGGACACCGTGAGTATGTTGGGCCTGAAGGCTTTGCATGTTCAGGTGGCCAAACCGACGGTGCCACAGTACGGGGTCACACTGGGCAGTAAGGGCAACCTGAGGTGAGGGGTCTGGTGCCGACGTTGCGGATGGGCTTGAAGGGAGTTCCGGCTGGTGGGGAAGGAGGTAGAGACCGTTTCCGGACGGTTCTAGCACACCCATACCTCTGGGTACCAAAATCAGACCAGTGTCAGAGTTGAAGGGGAAGATGAATTCACATCCGCTGTGAGTTTGCATCGAGCTGACACTAAGAAGTCTGCCGATACGCTGAGCGGAGCGAGATGATAGGTCGGGGGTGTAGAGTGCATACACAGTGCGGTGAATAAGCTAGCCAGAGGCAAGTCCGACAGAAATCAGCACTGAGCCACTGCCATTAACGTCAACGCCGACTCCTCCCACGCGAGAGGGAGCGGAGGGGGGTGTGAAGTTTACGAAGTCATATCGGAACGCGGTGAGGTTAATCGAGCAGGCGGAATCAGCGACCCAAAACTGTGATAGGTTACGACCTACGGCGAGGGAAGAGGAGAATGCCACGGAGCTGAAAGGGACACTCACCTCGTCGTCATTGTAGTCATCCGCGCAGTCCTCGAGGGTGGGTAAGCTGTCGGTGTCATCGGCGGAGGCGTCGTCGGCAGGGTCGTCGCTCAGCAGGGCAGCGTGAGCAGAGGTAGTGCCACCGGGGGCGCCGTACTTCTGGACGGTCATCTTACGCTTGGCGAGGTTCCACTTAAGGATAGCTTCACCCGGGGCAGTGCAGGCGGACATGAGGTGGTTGAGGCTGCCACAAACGCCATACTTGTTGGTTCGACTACCGCGAGGATTACGGTGTGGTTGGCCTCGACCGTTGTTCGAGCCGCGGCCCGCAGCGACGAACGCGGAGATTGGAGGGGGTGATGCGACCGGAGCGGGTGTGTCTGGGGCAGGGTCATCGTCCATGTTGTGCGCGAGGTGGAGGATGTTGGCCATCACTTCATCAGCCGACAATAGGTAGTCCGTGTCAAAGGCGTTGATGACGCATTGCTTCGCCTGACCGTGTGGGCCGCTGCTGGAAATACCGCGCAACATGAGGAGACCGAGGTTGTGTGGGTGGATGGCAGCGGAGCCATCAACCATTTGGCATGTCTCGTTGTAGTCATCAAAGGTCTGGCGCATGGAGTGGACATAGTCACTCAGGGACTGGCTTGGGCGCTGTCCCACCATCAGGTTCTCCAAGAGGGACAGGGAGCGAGCAAAAGACCGGCAGTCGAGGCGTTCACACAAGATGTCCCACGCGGCAGCGGCGCAGTCAGGGCGGGCCGGAGAAACGCATTTGATCGCCTGGTCAGCGCGGTGATTCGCACTAGCTGCATGGAGGAGCAGCGTGTAGGCGTAGTGTTGCGCTGGCTCGTCAAGCCAAACGCCGGAGTCGCGGATGGCCAGCTGCGGAATGAGATATGCGGCCGTGATGGAGAGGAAATTAAGGAAGGTCCTCTTCCACTGCTTAAAGTCCGTGGTCGGGCCCATGACGGGGACCGACATCTTCATGGACCGGTTGAGGGCTTCCTTGTCGAAGCCGGGGGTTTCGTGTGCCGCTCGGCCGATGGCAACCGGGTCAATGGTGGGGCGACGACCGCCACGGGTGGTGTGGTCGCCACGCTGGGCTGGGGGAGAATGCCGTCCACGGAAGGGAGGAGGTGGACCACCGGGAAAGGGAGAGCGGCCGGCCATGGTATGTGTGTTGCGAGACATGGTTTTGTATTGTAATCAAGTTATTACACAGCAATATTGGTCGAGTAGCATCGTGATAGTACGGCTGTGACTCAGCTCAATAAGATGATAAGCCAATCAACAATAGAGAGGATTAGGTTGCTGATAGTGGCAAGTTGTTGAGCGTTAGATATCATCTAAAGGCTCAGAATATATGTTGGCGTGTGCTCACAACAAGGTGAATACGTGTCCTGTGATACGCAAGTGCTAGGCACTTGCTGAGGGTGAGATGACATGCAGTGTCACTCACAGAGTGTAAGCATTCCTTATTGCCCCCTCAATTTTGACAGGTTATGGGCCCTCTAGCTGCTAGTTGTTGGAGTCATTTGTCTTGACTGGAACCTAGAGCTTGCTTCTCGAAGAGTGGTAGACCTTTGTGGTGTCACACGATACGTGAGGTGCGGCTGGCTCACAAAGTGGCTGGCTCTTGCTTGTGTTTGTAGCTTTACTTCGATACCCGGCTGGTAGCGACTTGTTTGTGTCGCTTGGAGCCGGCTTGAACCCTCGAACGCCGTCTCGTGTGACGTCAAGATCGGCTTGCTTTCCTTTGTTATAGCTTGGCGCTTTCTGGAATTTTACTCGCTTCCGGAGCTTGTCGCCCGCCAGTTTCTTTTCTCGTGAAAGCCTATAGTGGTCCGGCTGAATTTTTGGAGAGGCATCTTACCACAAGTGTACTAGCACTCCTGTACGACGTCACTTGACCGACCTTCTGAGACTCGTTTCTGATTGCCTTGGCTGTATAGACTCCGGAAGTACAACTGCGTGTTCGGTCAGCCCTTTGTCGTTCCTTTTCTGAGCCGTGTTGCCCGCCTCTTCACCGGTACTTGGTGCTTTTCTTGTTGGCATTTTTCATGATTTTCTGGTGCTCTTGCGAGCGCATCCGACGTACCTGCTATGGACTCCGTGAAACCACCCAAGTTCAGTGGGGAGAGACGAGATTTTGACGTGTGGAAGAAACTTTTCCGTGCATTTGGCTTGATGCAAAAGTGGGCTCCGGCTTTGTCGTCGGATGGTGCCGCTTCCTCTCAACAACAAGTCGACATGTACTCCACATTGATTCTTGTGCTGCCGGAGGACGACCTTTCCATTATCGAGAATGTTAGCGAGGATGACAAGACCTGCGGCCACACTGCATGGACTGCGTTAGTCGATCATTATGAGGACGATGGTATTTACCGGTGTACGGAACTATTGCAGGACTTGGAGACGCCGCAAGCGGACGGCGAGAGCGGCATTCAATACCTGAACCGGTTAGTTCGACCGCAACGACAGCTTGCCCGAGTTGGGGACGTCGTCCACGACCGGCGTATCATCATGTACTTGGTGAAGGGCCTGCGCAGCGAATACCACTCCATCACCGACACGTGGGACGTACACGACCTCAGCATGGATACCGTCAAGCGTGATCTTCGTCAAAAGGGCATGCGCATCGAGAGTCGTGCGCAATCACATACAACGGAGCCCCCAACGCCTACGGCTTTTGCAGCGTCTCATGATGACTCAACGACTGAACTTTTGAAGCGGCAAGTCTCCGAGCTCCAAGACCAACTGAAATCTCTTCAAGGAGCTGCGACTACTCGTCGTACCTCATATGGCAGAGGCGGAGCGAGAATTTTTCGTGGTGTTTGCTATGGCTGTGGTAAGAAGGGGCATCGCAGGTCCGAGTGCCCCGTCAACAACACCGGAGGTAACTCTGCGCAAGTGGACTTCCCGGTTGCTTTTCCGGCGGTCATGGACGTGACAGCCACCCCTGCGAGGCCATTCTCCGAGGCTAGACACATGCTCGAGCGCGATGGGGAAACGTGGATGTGGTTGGCCGACAGCGGCGCCAGCCATCACATGACTAGTTTACGCCGTGACTTCTGTGAGTATCGCGCGCTCACCGACCGGCTTTGGGTGAAGGGTATCAGCGCCCGCGCTGTTGGAGTGGGCTCGGTCCGCATCATTGTGAAGGCTGAAGATGGAGAGGAGATTCCTGCCACGCTAAAGAATGTGCTCCACGTTCCTGAGCTATTCGTCGTGCGTCGTGGTCTTACCATCGGCATTTCAGCCTCACCCAAGCTCGGCGACAAAGTCATTCTGTGGCGTTAGCTGATCCCGTGGACCACCTTCGTCTTCATGCCGGTCATGGTGGTGGCGTGGTGGTTCCGTTGGAGCGCGCGCATTTGTTGGTGTGGTTGCCGGCGCGGGTTGCTTCGTCGAATCCTACCGCTTCGGTCGCCACTGCGCCATTGGAAAAACGGTTGTGGCATTCCCGACTCGGTCACCTTGGCGAGTCGCAATTGGACGGGCTCTTGGCCACTGAGGTGGAGGGTGTGGCGTTTTCTGCGTCGGAGAAGTTGGGCTTCTGTGAGACGTGTGCTGTGTGTAAGTCGCACGTCCGCCGTATCTCTCGTGAGCCGGCTGACCGGAACGTTGGTGTCTTTGAGGTCCTCGGCTTAGACTTCTGCGGTCATATGAGTGTTCCATCCTTGGGAGGACGGCGGTACAGCTTGTGTGCGGTTGATTTCCGGAGCCGTTTCATGCTGCATGATGCGGTCCGCTCCAAGGATGAGGCTCTCGCCTCGTTCCGTCGCATGTTGACTACCATCCGCTCTCTTGGGCACACGGTTCGTCGTCTTAGGGTGGACAATGACACGGTGTTCTTAGGTGCTGCCTTCCGAAACCTCTTGGACGAGTTCAACATCGCTGTGGAGATCACTGCCCCTTACGCGCATTGGCAACATGGCCGGATTGAGCGGCAGTGGGGGACATTGGTCCCGATGGCGCAGTCAATGATCCGGCAAGCCGCGCTGCCTAAATCGTATTGGGCTCTAGCGATGGCCGCTGCGGTGCATGTCCGCAATCGTGTGCGTAGTAGCGGAGCCGGCGGTGTACCTTTCACCTTGGCGACCGGTAGACGAGCTGATCTGAGCTCCATGCGGGTCTTTGGCTGTCCGGCCTATGTCCACGTTGACAAGTCTCAACGCCGCAAACTTGACGATCGCGCGTGGAAGGGTGTCTTTGTGGGCTATGCTTCCGAATCCCCTGCGTGGTTGGTGTACAATCCTGCTACTCGTCGGGTGGTGAGCAGCCGTAACGTGGTGTTCGATGAGGCTGCAGTCCTCTCCATGGGGGAGAGCAATACGGAGCAACGCACTGATGATGAAGAGGACAGCATCCCGCGCACCATGTGTAGCGAAGAACGGGATACACCTTCGGGGGAGTCGCCGCTACGGGAGTCGCGGCAGCATTCCGGGTCGACGGAAGATGAACGGGACATGCATTCGGGGGAGACTCCACGCCCAAGGTATAATCTTCGATCCACTGCCGCATCACAGCAATGCGTACCCAGTCCAAGGTATAATCTCCGTTCAGCGGGCGCTTCGGGAGATGGATGGACTACGGGAAATACCGCGGCTATTAAGTCATCCAGCAGCCCGACCATTCAAGAGCCGGTGTCATACAAGCAAGCGCTGAGGAGTCCCCAATCGGGGGAGTGGGAGGCAGCTATCAAGAGCGAGTACGACTCACTTGTATCTCGGAAAACCTGGACATTGGTCCCTTGTCCTGGCGGTCGCAAACTCGTAGATTCCAAGTGGGTGTTCAAGCTGCAGCGCGATGCCAATGGACAGATTGCAAGGTACAAAGCAAGATATGTGGCTCGCGGGTCTACTCAGGAGAAGGGTGTGGACTACCACGAGACCTTCGCTCCCACAGTGAGGGTGATTTTTATTCGAACGTTGCTCGCGCTTGCTGCTTACAATGATTGGGAGGTGGAGCAGCTTGATGTGGTGACGGCATTTTTGGAGGCCGATATCGAGGAGGAAATCTACATGAGGCAGCCGGAAGGATTCCGTCACTTCGACATCAATGGAGAGGAGCGAGTGTGCTTGTTGAAGAAATCATTGTATGGCCTCAAGCAAGCTCCTAGGAACTGGAATAAGACCATCACAGCATGGCTAGAGGAGTATGGTTTTACCCAATTCAAGGTGGATCCCGGCATTTACGTCTTCATCAAGGAGGATGACCTTTATGTCTTGGCGTTGTACGTGGACGACAGCATCATCGTCGGACTAGCGGGTAGCTTCATCGTTGGGTTCAAGTCGGCTTTCGGCGAAAGGTTCAACGGGCAAGACCTCGGTCCAGTGTCTTGGTTGCTTGGCATGACAGTCGAGCGTGATCGTGGCAGCCGCACCATCAGGATTGGACAACAATAATACGTCTTAGATATGTTGGAGCGCTTCAACATGATGGGCTGCAAGCCGGTGGGCTCACCTATGGCGGTCGATGCTTTGAGCAATTGTGTGGAGACGTCGACATCAAGGTTGCCTCCCGGTCTAGTGCCGTACCAAAGCTTGATTGGCAGCTTGTTGTACGCTTCCGTAAGCACACGGCCCGACATCACCATGGCTGTTAGCCACCTTAGTAGGTACATGTCCGACCCCTCTCATTCACATTGGGAGCAAGCCAAGAGGTTACTCCGCTACCTCAAGGGGACCGCAGATTCGGTCTTGATGTACGGTGGCGCACCCTCATCGAAGGTGGTAGGATGGTCAGATTTTGACTACGCGAGTGATATTGGCGAGCGGCGCTCTCGCACGGGGTATGTGAACATGCTCAACGGTGCAGCGGTGAGCTGGAAAAGTCAGCGGCAACAAACTGTGGCGTTGTCGACAGCGGAGGCAGAGTATATGGCGCTGACTGCGGCCACTCAGGAGGCGATGTTTTTGAAGCAACTACTCCACGAGTTTCACCAAGACTCCGGGTCTCCCATCACAATTCACGAGGACAATCAGAGTTGTATTGCACTCAGCAAGAATAGCATGACGACCGGACGCAGCAAGCACATGGATGTGAGGTACCACTTCTGTCGGGAGAAGGTGGAGAGCGGAGACATCGAGGTGCAATATTGTACGACGAAGAACATGCTTGCTGATGTGCTTACCAAGCCATTAGTGAGTGCAAGGCATGGCAAGTTGTGCAATGCCATCATGGGATTGCCTGCGTAGCAAGGGGGAGTGTTGCGAGACATGGTTTTGTGTGGTAGTCAAGTTGCTACACAGCAATGTTGGTCGAGTAGCATCGTGATAGTACGTCTGTGACTCAGCACAATAAGATGATAAGCCAATCAACAATAGAGAGGATTAGGTTGCTGATAGTGGCAAGTTGTTGAGCGTTAGATATCATCTAAAGGCTCAGAATATATGTTGGCGTGTGCTCATCACAAGGTGAATACGTGTCCTGTGATAGGCAAGTGCTAGGCACTTGCTGAGGGTGAGATGACATGCAGTGTCACTCACCGAGTGTAAGCATTCCTTATTGCCCCCTCAACTTTGACAGTGTGGCGGGCCGTACGGGTGCCGGTGGCCACGGGAGGGGGGACGAGGGGAGAGAGCGCCTCCGGGAGGAGAGTTCCTGGGTTGTGAAGCGCATAGCCAGCGGGGGGGTATGGTGGAGGTGGTGGGAGGTGATCAACCGCGAGCTCGTGACGCGAGGGCTCGCGGTGCGCATCGGGACGGCGTTGCGCGACGGCGGGTTCGCCAACAGGAGCTGGTAAACGTAGTTACAGTCACAGTCACGCAAACAAGACAGTCACAAAGACAACCAGCCTACATGCGTGGTGTCGGGACAACAAAAGTGGGAGAACTGTAGCCTAGCGACAGCTCTCTACCGAGTCAAACAGTTTATTGGTATGTCCGATCTAGACATGTACTAATCATATCTAGAGTAGCTTACAGTAGCTATCAGCAACTAATACTTATACGGTATTACTTACAACAGTTTCACCAATGATGAGCTCTAGCTAGGACTAGCTTCATAAGCTAGCGTCATTTATAACGTCGGGCAATCTTTGATTTGCGCTCGCCATCTTCGGCTCGCGCAACCTCAACCACCCACCTTTATGTATAGCGGTGATTGACCACCGGGCCTTGCCCGCGGGCCGTCTCTTAGCCAACATGTAAGCTTGCTGACATCATTGGCAATTCTAGCACTTGTGGTAAATCTATGTTCCTCGGGCTCAGGCCAGTGGGGCTTTTTCGTCCTCCTTATTTCTTCCCGTTTTGATTGGTGGGATTCCACTGCTTTTGGTCATATTGAAATTATGGAGGTTTAAATTACAATGGGGGCGAGAATAGTCGGGCGTTGCCACAACGTTACAATTTCTAACCGCTAGAGTACGCATGACATTGTGGGTAAAACACAGACATGCGTTACCCCTATATGACGCGCCGACACGCAGAGGTCGTCCACCTTCTGTCTTTGCGCGAGCATAGCTCACGCAACGGCATCTAGACTCTCGCGGACTAGCAAGGTGACTGATCTCTAGTAGCACACGGTGTAGCTACTATCGAGAACATTCACACGGCGACTATGGCATACAATCTACTTGAACACCTATACCCAACGGGGGACGACAGCGGGGACATCCGAGCGCCACCATTTGCAGCGCATTTTGAAAACTAACTTGTATAATCTTGTTAACCAAGTGCTCCTGAAGGTAGACGGCGACCAGACGAAACCGCCAGCCCCTACCAAGCAGCATAACATCCCGTCAGTGCCTGCCGACGCAGTTTCTGAGTGTGGGAGCGTGGACGAGTACGCCACGCCTTTATCTGCTAATTCGACCAAGCCCGCGTACTATCATATCCTAGCCCATTTAGCTAAGTGCTAGTATCTGACATTATTTATTTCCTCTAAATGGTACCTGTGTCTTAGCGATATTCAGTGACTCTTTTATTGTCATCGCGGCAGTACCACTGTATCGCCGTATTTTCCCTGGAGAGTACAGAGTTACTAGCAGTATCTCTTGTTGATAGTTCTTTTGTAGATAGTTCTAATAGCTTGTGCGATAAGGTAAGATAAACGGTACAGATAATCTCAGATAATATGTACCACTGGTAATAGTTTGGTTTAGTTAGCAGACATCACAAGCTACAGGTTCTAAGGCTGTTTCTAGAACACCTGAGGCGTGGATATTTAAGACGGGGACTTACTGGCCGAGGGGAGAGACCCAGACCGGTACAGACCAGATTTACGCCACACCCAGATTGTAAGAAACCCTGTTCCTAAGACAATCTTACTAATTCTCTATACGTTGTATAATTAGATCCAAAGATTAGGTTATACTATTAGTCTAAGGTTGCTAGATTAGCCTAACCAAAGTAGCACCTCACACGTGGTTTCGGAGCCTCAGAATTGCTCAGACGAGACGGAGATGTCTAACCGAGCAAGAGAGAGACTACCAGAGGAAGTCGATGGTCGACCACAGGAGGCACCTTTTGTGCCGACACAACCGACGTCGAAAGATGGTGGAAGACAGGCAATGCGAGAAGGATCGAGTCCCACGATGGAGCATGTGCCGGTACACGTCACCGAGATGCTTCAACGTCTAAGTAACCGAGTTGACACTTTTTCGATTGAGCTATCTCAACTGCGTGACCACGTCGACAACGGTTTCAAACATTTTGAAGGACGAGTGAACATAAGCCGAGAGACGGAGAATTTTCTTCGAGGAGGACAATTGAGATCGGAGAGGACGCGAGAGATGCCGAGCATGATACCGAACGATGTCAAACCAGTCAAGATCAAGAGCATCGCTGCGACTAACATCGACGAGCTGAGAAACTGGTTCCGACATGCACGAGGGTATGTACGGTATCACAACGTTAACCCTGAAGAACAGAGAGGAGTGTACTGGGTATCTGGCTTTCTGGATGGCCCACTATCGAAGTGGTGGTACTCCCAAGCTGTGCAGACTGGAGATGAAGTCGGTGGGGAATTTTCCGGAGTTTTTGAGATGGAGAAATCCTTAGTTCAGGAATTCTGCGGAAGAACATCGGCGGAACAAGCGATATTGAATTTGCACAACGCGCGACACAAAACCACGGTCCTGAAGTATGCGAAGTACTTTCGAGAACAATAATTGGAGCTTCCTCACCGTCATGAAGAAGATAACGCATATGATTTCCAGCGCGGTCTGTGACCCTCGATTCATAAGGAGGCTGCCCTGAAAAACCCTAAGACCCTACACGAGGCGATTCAAGCGGCCCTGCGAGCGGAGGCAGCGGAGACCAAGATTGAGACAACCCAACGCTCGACAGGCCGGCTGAACGCCATCGAAGAAGACAACGACTTTTCGGAGGCAGCGGAGGAGGTCGACAAAGAGTCGGAGGAAGATTCGCATGGCGCGACCGATGAGAAGCCGCGGGAGCTGTACGAGATTCGACGCCTCACTCAAGAGGAGGTCGACAGATTTAATAAGGAGGGCAAGTGCTTCATTTGCCACAAGAAGGGACACATCGCTATTGACTGCCCCGACAGAAGGAGCAAAAAGAACGAAAGAACGAGGAAACCCCGGCCGGGAAAGTGAGACCTGAGTCGGCAGCTCGCGGCAAATTGCAAGATGAGGTTTCGTCTCCTACAACGACTCAGGAAGAGACCAAGATAGAAGAAGTACGAAACCCGTTACCTCAAACGACATTGAAGCCAGTCTTTAGGAGCAAGGACTTTAGCGACTAGATGATGAATAGGGAGTATTTCCTGAAGTACTCTCAAACCTACGGACCTTTCAACTTAGATGGAGCTAGCGATAATGACGGCCTTAATTCTCAAGTGGCGGAGGATTTTTGGTGTCCGGCGCGCCCATTTCAGGAGAGAGACTTACAGAAGTACCGGAGAATTTGGCTAAATGCGCCAGTTAATGAATTAGAAGATTTTTTGGGCCATTATTGGCGGAGTAAACTGCTCCATCCCCACCAGAGAGCGGTTATAGTGGTTCCAAAATGGAGGGCAAAACCATAGTTCAAGTTGTTGCGAAGTTTCCGACTTGTCGACGAGCGGCGACGAGCGGCGACGAGCGGGGACGGAACATGTGTTTACCTGCCATGCGAATGATGAAATAGAAGGAAGAAGGCAAGATGTTAGACCAACAAGATGGACGACGCAAGCTTACGTCGACGACACCGATCGAGTTCGATTTCTGCCTCATAACCCACCGAAGCCCCCGAAGACCTACTTGACTCACTCGACGACTCTTGTTACCGATGGCCGACGAGTGTTACTAGTGAAAGAGGATACTGGCATGGTCTTGTTCCTTGGTGGCAAACATGAGATTGAAGACGCGACCCCGGACTGCACATCAGTGCGAGCTCTTACGGAGACAACTGGATTTAAGGTGAGCGAAACAAATTTACGACTTTTAGGAACGGAGTCTTCCGGACAGAATAGGCGCTACGGGTATATCGCTCGCGTTCGACCCGGATCGATACCGAACGCTACGTCAACTTCTCGGGTAGTATGGCCTACCCGGAATGAATTAATTTCGGCACGGCGTACGGGTTATCTAGTTCGTGGAGATCGGCAGTTCCTTCTTCGTTACGAGACTTTTGGAAAACCGATCGACGGGTGGATGAACAAGAACGTCCGACTAGAAGATAGTGGTCTTGCGACGCTGCACGTATCCACAACCTAGTCTGGAACAAGTATGTTTGTGTTGAGAGGCACCCTACGCGGACATCGATGCCGTATTTTGATTGACTTTGGCGCTTCGGAAAATTTCTACAAGGCTGAGTGGGTACGGGTGTTGTAAGTAATATCGTATACGTATTATTTGCAGATAGCTACTGTAAGCTACTCTAGATATGATTAGTACATGTCTAGATCGGACATACCGATAAACTGTTTGACTCGGTACAGAGCTGTCGCTAGGCTACAACTCTCTCCCTTCTGTTGTCCCGACGCCACGCTTGTAGGCTGGTTGTCGCCGTAACTATTCCGTTTGCGGGACTGTGACCGTAACTACGTTTGCGTAAGTTATCTTCCACACTAACTGTGTTTGCATGGTTCAATAGGTTATGGGCCCTCGCCTCACGTCACTCACGCGCGACAACCTGGTTCGGCGAGCTGCGATCGACAGCTCTCCCGCAGAAGGCAAGTTTATCTAGACACCTAGTACTTTCAACTTGTAGTCGGCGGTATCGCCAGTATAAACTGCGATTTAAAACCCGCCACCACCCCTCTTAAGTCAGCCACTCGACGGAGATAGCCAGCCACCCACACCGACGCACTCGTCGTGTGTGGACAGGGTGCATACAGGTCCAAGCTGGAGAACGGGGGGGCGCACCATCGGGTGAATACGCATCCACAGGTTGCACGCCAGCCGTAGCTTACCTTCTTGTTTTTATATTATCCTAGCGACTCAGCCACCAGCGCAGCGCTTCACCTGTCCTGGCCTTGGCCTCGACTTGTGCCCCACACTGGGTGGAGGATACAGAGAAGGTGCTCTGAGACACCCCGGGGCTACAGGCCGAGGGGTCGGCGGGCATCATGCCGTCTCTTTGCAAACCGCTGTTAGGCACGAGTCCGGCTAGCGGTTTATACCGCTGCCTGTTTTTTATTCCGCTCTTTCTTTTTCGCCCTCTGTCGAAATGGCGCCGAAAGCCCCGCATGTTTCACCTCCTGACTCCCCTGACTCAGGCTCTCACCAGAGCAACCTCGATCACCCCCCGGATACTCTCGCGCTGCTCGTTGCGCAAGTGGCGCGCATAACAGCTCGTCTCGACTCGCAGTCGGCCGAGGCTGCTGCTGTTGCTGCTGCGGGTGCTAATCCGCACCCCCCTTGTCGCTCTGCGCCGCCGCGATGCTCACCTCGAACCCGTCCGGGACAGCCACGACGTGCACTCCCCCCCCCCCCCTGCTTGAACATCCCCTCCCTGGATACGTCCCCCATGACGCAGAAACAGTCTTCGCTTGTGCTACTCCTGCAGCTCCTGTTGGCGACCCCACATTCGCACAGCGCCGATACGATGCGCCCCGCGAGCCCTCGCGTGCCGATGCGTACCACGACCCCTCGCGTCACGCCCTCCAGGTTGATCACCTCCCACCACCTCCCCCCTTCCCCCCCGCTGGATATGCCCTTCACCACCCCGGAGGCGCCCTCTCACCTCGTGCCCCCCTACCGTGACCACCCGCCCTCGTACGGCCCGCCGCGTCCCATGGCCGGCCGCTCTCCCTTTCCCGGTGGCCCACCTCCTCCCTTTCATGGCCGGCACTCTCCCCCTGTCCAACATGGCGACCCCGCCACCCGTGGCCGTCGTCGCCCCACTATTGACCCGGTGGTCATCGGCCGAGCGGCACACGAAGCCCCCGGCTTCGACAAGGACGCCCTCAACCGGTCCATGAAGATGTCGGTCCCCGTCATGGGCCCGACCACGGACTTCAAGCAATGGAAGAGGACCTTCCTTAATTTCCTCTCCATCAAGGCCGCATACCTCATTCCACAGCTGGCCATACGCGACTCCGGCGTTTGGCTCGACGAACCATCACATCACTACGCCTACACGCTGCTTCTCCATGCAGCCAGCGCGAACAAGCGCGCCGACCAAGCCATGAAATGCGTTTCTCCAACCCGCCCTGACTGCGCCGCTGCCGCGTGGGACATCCTGTGTGAACGCCTCGACTGCCGGTCTTTTGCTCGCTCCTTGTCCCTCCTGGACAACCTGACGGTCAGACAACGCCCTGGTCAGTCACTCAGTGACTATGTCCACTACATGCGCCAGACCTTTGACGACTACAACGACACATGCCAATTGGTTGATGGCTCCGTTGCCATCCACCCCCACCACCTCGGTCTCCTCATGCTGCGCGGTATTTCCAGCAGCGGCCCACACGGTCAGGCGAAGCAATGCGTCATCAACGCCTTTGACACGGACTACATCATGTCGGCTGATGAAGTGATGGCCTTCATTCTCCACCTCGCGCACAACATGGACGACGACCCTGCCCCGGACACACCCGCTCCGGCCATATCACCCCCTCCCATCTCCGCGTTCGTCGCTGCGGGCCGCGGCTCGCACAGCGGTCGAGGCCCACCACACCGTAGCCCTCGCGGCCATCGACCCAACAAGTGTGGCGTTTGTGGCAGCCTCAACCATCTCATGTCCGCCTGCACTGCCACGGATGACGCTATCCTTAAGTGGAATCTCGCCAAGCGTAGGATGACAGTCCAGAAGTACGGCGCCGCCGACGGCACCCCCTCTGCTCACGTTGCGCTGCTGAGCGACGTCCCTGCCGACGACGCCCCCGCCGATGACACCGACTGCCTACCCACCCTCGAGGACTGCGCTGATGACTACGATGACGACGAGGTGAGTGTCCCATTCAGCTCTGTGGCATTCTCCTCTTCCCTCGCCCCGGGTCGTAACCTGTCACAGTTTTGGGTCGTTGATTCCGCCTGCTCGATTAACCTCACCGCGTTCCGAGATGACTTCGCGAAATTCACACACCCCTCCGCTCCCTCTCGCGTGGGCGGTGTCGGCGTTGACGTTAAGGGCAGTGGCTCAGTGCGGATTTCTGTCGGACTTGCCTCTGGCTAGCTCATTCACCGCACTGTGTATGCACTCTACACCCCTGACCTATCATCTCGCTCCGCTCAGCGTATCGGCAGACTTCTTAGTGTCAGCTCGATGCAAACTCACAGCGGCTGTGAATTCATCTTCCCCTCCAACTCTGACACTGGTTTGCTTTTGGTACCCACAGGCATGGGTGTGCTAGAACCGTCCGGAAACGGTCTCTACCTCCTTCCCCACCAGCCGGACCTCCCTTCAAGACCATCCGCACCGGCGGAACCTGACGCCTCACCTCAAGTTGCCCTTACTGCCCAGTGTGACCCCGTCCTGTAGCACCGTCGGTTTGGCCACCTGAACATGCAAAGCCTTCAGGCCCAGCATAATAACGGTGTCCCGACTAGCCATGTGTTAGCTAGCGCCGTAACCAAAGTTTCATGCGACTCTTGCTTACTTCACAACGCCACAGTTGCACCACGCAACACAGCCGCTTGCGCGAAGCCACCCCACCCCCTCCTCAACCTGTCCGCTGACCTCTGGGGCCCGGTCAATGTCCCCTCCCCACATGGCCTCCGTTACTGCTTGCTCGTCATCGACCACCACACCAACTACTTGTGGGTGCGGTTCCTTAAGTCTAAAGACGACACCTGATCGGAATTGGAAACTATCCTCTTGGACATCAAACACATACATGCCCGCCATCACTCCCAAACGGGCGCGTTCGCACCGGTCCTCAAGTTTGACTCCGACTCTGTGTTTGAAGCCGCTGCCACTCGCCGTATGTGCGCACACCTCGGTGTCGGGGTGCAGTTCTCTGCCCCATACGCCCACCACATGCTCGGCAAGGCCGAACGTCCCTGGCGCACTATCCGGGACAATGCATCGGCGATGCTCCACAACATGGCCGTCCCAACTCCATGTGGTCGTGCGCTGTCAGCACTGTTGTGTACCTCCGCAACCGCACGTACATTCGCTCGGTCGGACCTAATGGGGGCGTCCCCCTCACACTCCTTACGTCGTCGGTGCCCAACGCCTCCAAGTTCCGCGTCTTCGGCTGCGCCGTTTTCGCCAAGGTTCCCGACAAACAACGTCGGAAACTCAGTGAAAAAGCATTTCGCGGCGTCATGGTGGGCTATCCCCTTGACGCACCCGGGTATCGTGTCTACAATCCGGAAACGCGTCGCATCACCACTTCCGTACATGTTGTCTTTCAGGAAGACACCCCAGGCTTCGACACACAACCCTCCGTCGACTCGGTCATCACCGACTCTTCGGAAGACGTACCCGCAGACTCACCCCTATCCCACCCCATTGACCTCACATTACCCACACCCCTATCCCCCCCGGCAGCCCCTCGCCATGCTCGGCTCCGCTCCCACTTCATTCGCTACGGCGATATGGTTGCCCACTTGTCCGACTACCCACCGACCCTCGTAACGGCGTGTTGTGATCCTGAACAAGGCAAAGCTCAAGAGGACATATTTGAGCACCCTCACGTCCCCGACCTTGTCACGGGTCCCCCACACACACCTGCCGGCACGTTCCCTACTGCCGTCGCCCTCCTCTCCGCCCGAGAGTGTGTGGAACCAAAATCCTACCGGGCTGCGCTGGACAGCGCCCAAGCCCCCCAATGGCAAGCCGCTATGCAACATGAGTATTCCTCCCTAATCAGCAATGGCACGTGGGACCTTGTGGACCTCCCCCCAGGCCGCATGGTCGTTAACAACATGTGGATCTTCAAAGTCAAGTCGGATACAACCGGCGGCGTCTCCCGCTTCAAAGCGCGCTTCGTCGCCAAGGGGTGCAGTCAACGCGCTGGACTGGACTACACGGAGACCTTCTCCCCGGTCATCCGCATGGCCAGCTTGCGTCTCTTCCTAACCATCGCAGCCGCCCGCGACCTTGAACTCTGCCAGCTTGACATCGACACAGCGTTTCTCTACGCCGCCATCCGGGAGGATGTGTACATCCGCCAGCCCCTCGGCTTCAACGATGAAACGTCCAAGGTTTGTCACCTCAAGCGCTGCCTCTACGGCCTTAAGCAGTCCCCCCGCGAGTTCAACATGCTACTTCGTGCATGGCTCGTCGACCATGGATGGCAACAATGCGTCTCCGACCCGTGCATCTACAACTTTCGCACCGGCCACGTCTTCGCCATGATCGCCCTGTACGTCGATGACATTCCCGCGGCATGCAATGATGCCACTTGGCTCGCATCGTTCAAAGCCCAACTCGGAGCACGGTTCAAAATCAAGGACCTAGGCGACCTCTCCCAACTCCTCGGCATGCACATTACCCGCGATCGCTCCACGCGCACAATCTCGCTGGACCAGTCCAAGTACCTGCGCGACATCCTCGCCAAGTACGGCATGTCCGACTCTAAGCCGTCGTAACTTCCCATGGACCCGGGCTTTCTCGCCGGCCTTGCACACTTGAATTCGCCCTCTCTCACAGGGGTGGCCAAGGACGTCTACCCCAGCCTCCTGGGCAGCCTCCAATACGCAGCCGTTTGTACACGCCCCGATGTCTCCACGGCGTTGAGCATCCTCGGCTCTGCCCAAGCCTCACCCACCGAGGCACACTTGAAGGCTCTGAAAAAGGTCCTCCGCTACCTCCATGGCACCATCGACATGCGCCTGACGTTGGGGGGGGGCCTGGACCACAGCCTCCAACTCACAGGCTTTGCCGACGCTGATTGGGCCAACGACAGCAGCACCCGCAAGTCTCGCTCCGGCTATCTCTTCACCCTCGGACGCGGGCCAGTAAGTTACAAGTCCAAACAACAGACTTGTGTGGCTCAATCCACGTGTGAAGCCGAGTACTACTCTGCGGCTGACGCCACCAAGGAGGGACTCCACCTCCGACAACTCCTGGGGGGAATTTTCAACTCCCCCATCACCGAAACCACCACCATCTGGGAGGACAACCAAAGCGCCATTGCACACTCCAATAATGCCTTGGTCAGCGAGAAGACTAAGCACATCGGTCTGTAGTGGCACTTCCTCAAAGACCACGTGGAGCAGGGAACCATAAAGTTAAGGTACCTCCCCACTGACCAGATGGTGGCTGACATGCTCACCAAACCCCTCCCAGGACCTGCACTAGCAAGACACCGAAGTGCGATCCTTGGAGGACAAGACCCAATGCAACGCTTCATCCCGTAGCTACCTTCCAGGGGAGTGTTGTAAATAATATCCGTATACGTATTAGTTGCAGATAGCTATTGTAAGCTACTCTAGATATGATTAATACATGTCTAGATCGGACATACCGATAAACTGTTTGACTCGGTACAGAGCTGTCGCTAGGCTACAACTCTCACACTTCTGTTGTCACGACACCACGCATATAGGCTGGTTGTCGCCGTAACTGTTCCGTTTGCGGGACTGTGATTGTAACTACGTTTGCGTAAGTTATCTTCCACACTAACTGTGTTTGCATGGTTCAATACATCATCCTCCACCTAGCACACAACATGGACGAGGACGATGCCCCGGGCGCGACAGCTCCCGACACATCACCCCCTCCCATCTCTGCGTTTGTCGCTGTCGGCCGCGGGCTACACGGCAGTCGCGAACACCCCCCACGTGGATCTCGTGGTGGTCGCGGCCTCCCCAACAATGACAACGCTTGTCGGAGCGTGGACCCCATTCTGTCCTCTTGCACTGTCCCAGATGACGCTCTCATGGGGTGGACCCTAAGTAAGGATGCGGAAAATTATCATACGGAAGTACGGCGCCCATGGTGGCTGTGCTTTTGCGCACGCAGCTCTGCTGAGTAAAGTCACCGCCGACGACCCGGCCGGTTTACCCACCCTCGAGGAATGCGCGGATGAATACGATGACACCGAGGTGAGTGTCCCCTTCAGCA
>JAPMLY010003320.1:0-19819 GCA_026401115.1 Tetraselmis chui | reverse complement strand
GGGTTTTGTCGGTGTGTGCGGAGCCGGCGAGCGGAGTGACAGCTATGAAACGCGCGAGCCCGATCGATACACATACGTGACTCGCATTGGGGGTACTCTCTGGTGATACGCTCGCAGTCTAGCTCACAAAAGCGGCGGGGCGGCGATAGGTGCGCATGCGATGTCGACGGCTTATTCAGATGCCCGGGCTTACAGATTTGCGCACCGTGGTCTGGTATTAGTTCTTAGTGGGGTTCCCTGTCAGCGGGAAGCCGTGCGGCGGAGAGTCTCTCTGAGCGGCGCGCTCGTTTTACGGGCAGCTATATATATTTATTGAATGCGGCGCGCGGTGTATCATGCGGCAACGGCCCTGCTCAGACAATGAATGGAAGATTAAAAAGGATTTATATATTGAATGAGATGATCTGCGTCACCCCTCGCCATTGCGCCGGGGTGAGATGCAAATAAAGACTGCGCCTCATCCCGTATGTACGGCAATACTTACCTACATTTTTTATTGATTACAGGCAGGTGATGTTACTCGAAAGGTATAATAAGAGGTAAGAACGGATTAGTTTCAGAAATCTCTTACAAGAGAAAGCAGTGGAGGCCACCAAGCAAAAAGAAGACAGGAGGGAAAAACTCAAGCCCGAGGAACAGGAAGGCATGCCACAGCGCCAGCACTGCCCTCCTGAAAAGCGTCGCGGAGATAGGAACCCAGAGTGCCATGAAGAGCTACAGATTAGAACGGATTAGTCGTAGCGCGGAGGTTAGTGCGGCTGTCGTTGTGCCTGCCTCCATTATGCTCCCGGGCCTTAGTAGGTTTCGGTCCCTATTTTCTTGCCTTTTATTTTTCACTTCCTCTTTACTAGTGGATTCCACTACTTTCTTCGTAATAAGCTTTTACTTAGTAGCGGAGGTAGGAGAGAAAACAGGCGACGACTCACAAAAACAGCTAAAACGGCAGCCTAGTATATGAAATTGATCCAAATGTCATGGACCGACAAACATTCATGGCAGATAAACATTAGCAACTTTTCGCAATGTTAACAGATGATGAGCACGTATAATTGTCTATGTGTTTATGCGTCATGACACCAAGGGCCGAAGCTATACAAGTTTTGTTGAAAGCCATAATTTCATCTACTCAACACCTTTGATCAAATGGCTCTCATGGCATGTTGCTTATTATGGTCTATACTTACTATAGTGGGACACGTCTGATAAGAAAAGCATGGGTGCACGTGGTGTTTTACAGTGTATATTATACGGGTGTTCATCAACGTTTTCCATTCGTGTTTTTGCCTCCCAAGTCTCAGCTTACCTTTCCATACATAAGGGTATGGTGTGCTACTCACATTTAATCAATTGAAAAAATATTACAACACAAAGATAACACAATGTATAATGCGCTGCTAGAGTTTGAAATAGAAAATTTGTCATATGAATGGTACGGGAGTACGGGGCCGCCTATATGGGTACTGTGTTGTCGTGATAACCCTAGCAAAGCGCATGATGTACTCTTGTCGATGGTGGGTACGGACAAGGGGAGAGATTTGGGGGCAAAGTGGGGTCGCGATCCAAACCGCAACGGTGCCGGGCACGGACGTTTTAACGGAAACCCTCCGTACGTGATTTTCCGACGGCGGTTAATCTCGAGGATCGTCGTCGCCAATCAAATGCGATGCCCCTCTCGCCACGGATGTTCTCCTCGCTACAAGTGTCGAGCCCCCCCCCTCCCCCCTTGGTCCGGCTCAACTTAAAAAGCGTTGGTTGACGTCGAGCGAGCCCCCGCCAATGACGATGTTTCTCGGCTGTCCGCAGCCACCTCCAACGCCCACGCCCCACCGTTGATCCGAGTGTTCCCCCATCACCTCCACGTGCGCCTAAGATATAGGTCCCATCCATCCCCGTAAATATAACGGTATCTGAGGCGTACGTGGATTTGAAAAACATAACGGAAGGCCCGAGCGGGAGATTTTGGCAGTAACGTATGGGTATCATGATTTTCAAAACCCTCCGTACATGGCTTCCCTGCATTTGGCAATAGCGAAGATCGCAGTTGACAGTAACACGTTTCAACCCTTACCGTGCCGGACCTAGAACGGCTACATGGTTACCATCGCCTACCATGTGGAGGTGTAGGTAGGTGCCGACAACCATGCGCGCACCCCCCTCCGGGGCCGCCGCCGCGGCGTCGCCGGCGGCCGCCGGGTCTCAGTCAGAGTTGCGGCGAGTCCAAAGAAGATCGTAAATGCATAGAGGCGAGCCTCTCATGCGTAAATCCGTAGGCTCTTCACGACACAGAAAATGGAAGTAGCCGACCACCTCCAATTAGGCATGCTCAGTGTCGACGACAAGAAATCGAGTCTCAAACAATAAATCTTTCTACATAGTAACATCCTTGTGCAAAAAGAAGTTGGGAGACTTCATGGCTCTCCGAAACGCATGCCATTGAGATGTAAAACCGAAGTGAAGTAACTCGTGCTTAGCCTTAGACGTGTATACGGTGCCAAAAAACAGAAGGCGTGAGCGGCAAACCATCCACCGTAATCAAATTCGGCACAACGTTAACGCCATCGTACTCAGCAATTGACTGGATGGTCATTGTATTGTCGACCTTATACGGTGTACGCATGTGATTAGTAGTGTAGGGCGCCGGTACGGAAGTAGCGCAAACGTAAAAACGAGTTGCACCTTGTTGTCGGGTAGCGGAACACGAAGAGTTTAACCGCGTTAGAGTATCAGATCATCAACTCGTCTCATCGGTGAGTCCGTTTCCTCGACGAGTTCACTAAATGCATCGTCGGCAAGTTCCTTGGTCGGCGACACAAACATGACAGGTATTTAAATCTTACCGGTCGTTTTCTCACGTTGAAGGACGACTTTAACATCCGAACTAATTGGACCTCCGCCGATAGGCAGCAAAATCATTTGGAAATGAAGTAACAAGACCAAGCGAAGCCATGTCAAATCAACGGTTGAGCAGTGAGCGAGTGTCACGACAATAAGATAGTGTTCATCAGAACACATCTATGAAACCAATGTGGCAGTCTGCCTCTTGCATACTACTAACACAAATTAATTACAGTGAAGGGTATGTATAGGTGCAAAAATTGACGATGATACTTTTTGTTTGTTATTAAGTATTCCATGTAATTTGAAAAATGAAATTGGAACAATAATGTATCTTCCCTTAACTGCACTAAGCTTAAATAGGCCTAGACAACTTCCGCGAGTCTTCGCATGTTTCACATAGCCTCAGCTAGTCAGCTAGGGCTCTTTTGTATTGGTCATCCGTACCCATGCGACGTAGCCATCTTGCGTAGGGAAATCATACGTGAAGCTCTTATATCATCGGCTTACTTCTATAAAATTGCGTTTCACGGTTTCGTGCGTGGCAGAGGTGCGCATGGAGTTCTTCCAACGCTTTCCACTTGCTTTGCATGGCACGCTTGATTCCTACCTTTGCGATGCTCTCCAAGGTGGCTGTGCCTATCCTGTCCCTGCTTCCCAGATTTGTAGACTTAATTCATGATGGGTTTTCTTTCCTCCTGCTTTTCATTTCTCTTTATTTAATGGAGGTTCCCTACATGTGTAAACAGTCGTATTTCTATGTGTACAAGACTGGATTTGCGGTGCTTGGTGCCAATTACCAGATACGGGTAGATACCTATTTTGCCTTGGGAGAATGTGTGGTACACGTACCACAAAAAATGGGCATCTTTGGAGCCTCGAAGCAGGCCGCTGATTTAAGCAATCTTTACAGAAAATGGGTCGGAAACGTGCATAAGGCCCAGTAAACTCATTTTTCAAGAAATACAGGTTACCGGCCGCGGCTATTCGCCATGGTGACGATTTTGCCCCCATCTACCCCTCGCGGTAGCACCGCTCGGCACGTCCGGATAGGCCAAAGAGTATCGGCTCGTAGAGGCCCTACTTAGGACCTAAGCCCCGGCTCGAGGCACCACCAACGTGCCCGAAAGTATGGCTTAGTTACTGCGTCGATAGGACCGAAGTTGTGGACCGTGCGGTGGGATGATGGTGCGGAAACTACCGGGCGGTCCACTCAACTCCGGGCAGAGCTGCCCACTGCCGGGGAAGAACTTGCTAGCTCACCGCCTGCCACGATTCGCGATGACCACACTAAATGGAAATTAGTTCCTGCTCACCCTTCCAATGCCTTGTCAAAATTTTGTGTGGAGCTTCTGCATGTCGACTCCGCTGTGCGCACCGCGCCGACGGATGGTAATGGTATAGAAATAACTGAAAATATAAATTTCGAAAATCAGCCAAGACTACCCACCGACGCATCTCCTTTTGCAAAACGCGGCTCGACTTGTAGCGGCTAATTTTACCGCAACGACCCATATGCTACGGACATCATGCTACCTCCCCCTTCACCCATGCTCGCATTAAAGGCATATCAAGTTGGTTTCCTAGCTCCTTGTTGGTAACGTGGAGGGCGAAGCCACCGGGTTTGGGCGGGGCTGAACATGCAGCCCCTTATTATGATTGTTTGCACCACCTATCCATAGGTAGCAACTATAAAACACCATGCTCATGAACATGCATGAATTCTAGGATAATGCTGCGCTATTGCAACGAAATGTCCCCAGTAGCATAAGCATGATGCAGCAACGTGACGCCATAATGCAGTCGAGTGACATGCATACCTGCCCATGGATCGCCACAAAGTCTAGTCTAGTCTAGTCTAGCTTTACTCCCCTCAAAGAAGCTAAAGCAGTAGCAATGCGCTCTGTCATGCAAATAGGAAGGGAATGCGAGGTGGTTTTAACCTTTTGTTTTACAAAGAACTGTTTAATCTGAATTTGGGCGTAGCCACTAACCCCCCCTCCCCCCCCCCCCCCCCCGATGTAATGCACGACATGTGCCTATCGCCTATGTCTACACTTACTTCCCATGTCTGAAACTTCACACCCACTCGCTCCCTCGTTATCATCCTTCCTGTACGAGGGCTGATTGGCATTCTCTTTGTCGGGAAGGGTCGCCTCCTCGACATTCGGAGCGCGGGGCTTCGAGCCGAGCCCGCGCACATAGCCGCGCTCGCACATGCACCACGCTCACTCCCGCATCCACGCCCACGCTCACAACCAGCACGTCTCACCTCCTTTGTAGTGTCTAATTGTTCCTTACTTTCCCGTTAGAACGGGTTTCAGTAAGTTTTTGGTCGCTAGGTACCTCAGAATGCGAGGTACCCCTGCGTAAATGCGGGACGCGGTCGTGGCGGGGAGCGGCTACATGTATTTTCTTACCTCGTACACTCCCCTCGACTTTCAGTCCCGCCGCAACACTGCCACTTGCGGCCCAAACAACCGGTCCATCCATTTCATGATACGTATGGGCGTTATCGAGCTGAGTTTGATACACGAGAGGGTCTTACCGCAGAGCTCTAGCTCATCTTCATGCCAGCTCGCCGACCTCATCGCGCACCGCTCACTCCCGACCTTTCACGTTGCTTGCACGCATTGTTCAGCACACCAGTGTGACGAGTACAGTCCTGCAACAGTACATTGCAGGACATTGTACAGGTACTCGTTACGGATATCAATTCGTGCTTTTCCATCGGACGGACGTATACTCGTGGGTACGTCGCTACTGCAATATTATAATAGTGCTGATGCTACAGTACGACCAATACCTCCCGGTACGTACAGATATGCATAATTAGTCTAACTAGCCAGAAGACGCGCCAGAACAAGCTCTTCAATGCAGAAGGAGTTGCGTCGTAAGACCGAGGAAGTTGAAAGGCCATGTCCCGAGGACATAGGGCGACGGTTGGACAGCACTAACGCCTGACACGTAAGCAAAGCTTGCATGCGTAACTAGTCTGGGCTGAAACCTATTTAAGCCCAGTGCAGTAGAGGGAGGTGACAGATCCATTTAACAATTCCTTTGTTCATTTACAACATCTACTGCCCAAGTACAGCAGTGAAACATCTCTCATCAATTGCCTCTCGACAAACAGCATTTTGCCATCTTGCAGCAACAAGACTAGACAGACTAGAACAGATTTGTGCTAGCGTTTAGCTTTCAGAGGCTAACCGCCACACTGGTTTCGGAGCTCTTTGGTCGACGCACGCTTTCGTTGCTAATTGATCTGCTCGACGTTGCTTGATTGAGTTGAAATGGCTTCTCTCGGACCCGGACATTACGTCGTGTTGGTAATTCACGTTGGAGGAACTAAACCGTCGGATTTGAAGTTGGTGTTTCAGCGTGAGCCTCGTTCTGGTAAAACTTGGTTCCCAGCTGGCTCTGTATTACCTAATGAAGAGCATGTCGACGTTGCTATTCGCGAGTTACACGAGGAGACCGGTCTTGTTTTGACATCGGAGGATTTGACGCTGTTGAGTGGTGAACCTGTTAACGTTACACTACCTCAAGGACGACAACTCGTTTACGTGTACTCGGCTTCTATTCCTGTCCTGTTTGCTACGAACAATTTACGTACACCTGCTCAGGTCGAGCAGGCTGTTTTGGCACAGTCGACAGTTAATCCGGATGATACTTACGTCGTCCCGGAATCCATCAACATTGACGGTCTGATACTTACGCCCTCACAGACGGGGTTACTTCGTGCTAAGAAGCACAAGAGTGAATTACTTCACTTCGGTTACGTGACTCAGTGGGAATCTTTTTATCGAGCGATCACACAACATAATCCAGTCATGCATGATGACACGTCTATCCCGAAACAGTTCCACATGTACTCCCGGTTTACGACGGTCGACTCTGGTTCTGTATGGCTACTGATTCGTGGACACATTAATCGACTGACTGGTGAAGGACCTACGGATTTACGAGTGGGAATGCCGATGCCTACCCACAACTTGGCTGGACTTTCTGTGACTCTCACGGAGACTCAGCGTAAGGCTGCAATTACTTCACCGTACCAGAATGGTCAGATACCTAATGTACTGGAGGATTGGCTTGAAGCACAGCCTCAACGTTTTATTATGCTTGGAATTTCAGCTGACTCGTACGATGCAGTATTCTGGGTTACTTCACAGTTTACTGGACACCTAGGTGGGTGGTGGTTGAACCGGAAAAATCAGCCTCCAATTCCATCTACCTACAACGAGCTTGTTACGGAGTTACGCAAATCTACGTTTCTTCCGAATATTCAGGACGACGCAATTAACGCTTTGCTAAGCTTCACGCAGAGCAACACGATGAGTTACGCGGTTTTCACTAAGCAGTATAACGACTACTTACGTCGCTCTCGTCAAAACCTGACAGCTGAGGTACAGTGCGTACGCTTCATTAATGGCCTGGCGAACGATGCGCTCAAGAAACTGGCTAAGTCACACCGAGCTCAAATTGGATACCAGACTACGCTAGTGGAGCTACAAAACTTTTTGAACAACGTGGTGACAGATTCGCCGGAACTGGGCAATGCGAGGTCTGCTGCTGGACCGTCTACCCAGCCTACACGCAAGCGCAATTTTGAGGACCCTCTCGAAGAGGCTGCTAACGTCTGGAAACGTAACAAAAGTGGCCGTGGACGTGGCCGCGGACGTGGACGTGGTGGTGGTAACAATGGTGGTCGTGGAGGCAACAATGGTGGACGTGGTCAAACATCCGGCCGCGAAGATTTTAATTCACTCGCAAACGCAATGACAGCTGAGGAGCGTCAGCGACACATGGACGAAGGACTCTGCTTCAAGTGCCACAAGAAGGGACACCGTTTGTTCCAATGCCCGGAGTTCAAAGGCAAGGCACCGATGCAACTTAAGAAGCAATGAAGGTGGCAAGGCTGTTCTACAAATGAACTGGAGCAGCCGGCTACATCTACTGTTCATTCTGAGACACTGTTAGCGACAGAGGTCGTCGAAACACCTTCGACATCTCCATCGACTACAGTTGCGACACCTGTAACGCAAGTAGCAGGTCGTCGTCGTCAGACTAAGCAGAGACAGAGTCGTAAACCTGTAACCAGACGTTCAGTTGATTGGAAACTGGTTGACTCAGTCTTTGACCCTCTGCATGCACGATTCAACTTCACGTTGGAGGGATGTGCTGATGATGAAGGTCTTAACTCGCACGGTGACTTACCTCACTGTTCGCCGAGTGACTCGATTCTAGACAGAGACTTAACAGGAGAACGGGTGTTCATCAACCCACCCTGGGAGATAGCTGAGCAGATTGCGCAGCATTTTGAGGATTGTCGTCGAACATCTCCGACATCTACGATGGCTGTTTTTGTACTACCAAAGTGGGCGAAATTTATTCAGGTGACTAAGCACTGGAAACTTTATCAAGAATTCCCAGCAAGGACACAGCTTTTTACACGTCAGTCACTGGACAACCCAGCGCAACAGGAGGTGGTTGCTCCAGCCCCTTGGCTTGTACAGCTGTGGTTAGTCGACGCAGATTGTGCGTTTAACGACTCACCAGAACCTACAGCACCTGATCAACCCGACTCGGTACCTGTACCAACAGACGACTCGGAACAGTCCATCGCTACGCTGCAACAATTTTCTTCGCCAGCTACAGCACTACTGACTGACCTCACGGAAGCTCGCCCGTTAATTCGAACTGAGCTGACTGTGAAAACTCCTGATGGCGGACACCAAATTTCTGGATTAGTGGACTGCGCTGCGACACTTGATTTTGTGTCGGAGGACTTTGTACGACGCTTTGCTTTACAGACTCGGAAGTCTGCGAGTAAGACTCCAGTTCGACTCGCTAACGGACAACGAGTGACTTCTACGACAGTCTGTGACATCACTTTTGAGCTGGCTCGACACGAATTTCAGCGGACTTTTTACGTTCTACGTGATTTACGCACAGCTGATTTAATCCTGGGTTTACCATGGCTTGATGACGAACATGCCTCTTTACAATTTGGTACAACCAGAATTTTTACACTGATGGACGGCACAGCAGTGGAAACTACACTTGAGGAACGACGCCCTGAGTGTCTACTCCTGTCGTCTACGAAAGTTCAGAAACTAATGCGCAAGACGCGCCGCAGCAGGGGACGTCATGCTGATTTTTACGTCATTGAACTTACGTCAGCCGCCGAACAGTCGACAGATTTTCACACTGGAGAGGAACTAACGGCAGAACAACGTGACAACTTCCGGTCAATACTCTTCGATGACTTCCCGGAGTTACTGCAACCTGTCGACTCTCCACCTGTAAGCCGACAGTGGGACCATCCCATTGAAACAACTGGCCCGATGCGACGTCAACGTCTGAACCGACTGTCTCCAGCATAACGCGCTGAGCTTAATCGACAGCTCAAAGACGCAGTAGAAGCTGGTCTGATCCGTCCCAGCTACAGTGAGTTCGGCTCGCCAATTCTTTTTGTGCGGAAAGCTGATGGCTCGCTACGTCTGTGCATTGACTACCGTGGCCTTAACGAGATTACGCGTAAGGACGCCTACCCACTTCCGAGAGTGGATGACACATTGGACGAACTTAAGGACGCGAATTTTTATACACACCTCGACCTCGCTTCTGGATTCTGGCAAGTTCGAGTGCGTGATCAAGACGTTCATAAGACGGCTTTTCAGACCCCTGATGGCTTGATGGAATGGGTCGCCATGCCGTTTGGGCTGTGTAATGCTCCAGCTACATTTCAGAGGATGATGAACGACATTCTTCGCGACTTTTTACATAAGTTCGTGACAGTCTACCTGGATGACGTCTGTATATACAGTCGGACACTGGAGGAGCACCTGCAGCACCTACGTCTAGTGCTACAGCGATTTAAAGAGGAAGGGCTGAAATTATGCCTTAAGAAGTGCTTCTTCGGATTGCAAGAAATGGAGTATCTGGGCTATACTGTGTCAGCCGGAAAAATTTCGGTTTCCACAAAGAAAGTCGAGGCCGTTGCAGACTGGCCAGTGCCCAAGACGCAGAAGGAGGTTCGCAGTTTCGTACAGTTCTGCAACTTCTATGCGAGATTTATACACCATTTTAGCGACCTTACGGCTCCATTGACGGACTTACTGCGGAAGTCCCAGCCACAGAAGGTTACGCTGACGCCTGCCTGTTTGGAAGCCTTCGAGACTCTCAAGTCACGGCTTATTTCCGCGCCATGCCTGATCCTTCCGGAGGTCAGCTCGGACGCGATGTTCACCGTGGCTACAGATGCTTCAACAGTGGGGATTGCAGCAGTCCTGTTGCAAGACCAAGGAGGCGGTCTTCAACCAGTCTCTTACTGGGCGCGTAAGCTGAATCCAGCTGAGCGTGGTAACACTTACTCTGCGTACGACTTAGAAGCTTTGGCCGTATGCGAAGCTGTCGTCAAACATTGGAGGTGCTATCTTGAAGGCTGTTCTAAGTTCCTTGTCGTAACAGACCACGACACACTGCGACATCTGCTCAGGCAACCGAACAACAGGCTGAACAAGCGGCAAGCAAGATACCTGCGGGATTTGCAACCGTTTGTGGGCTCGATGACACGTGCATATCGCAAGGGAGCCTTGAACGAAGCTGACCCGTTAAGCCGGCGTCCAGACTTCGTACCTCAGGCCACAGTACCCTTATTTTGGGATGGCGAGGTTCCGTCAGATCGAGAATTACGACGGAAGTCCCAGCTGCTGTTTGAAGACGCACAGTTAAATTTACTGACTGTTGAAGCGTTGCAGCTGAGCCCTGAGTTCGCTGATCTCATTCGCGAGGGGTTCTCACAAGAGCCAGAGATGGGTACTTTTGGCGTCTCAATCGCCTCTGTATTCCACAGAACTCTGAGCTCCGACTGAGATTGATCACATAGCTGCACGAAAGTTCGTCAGCTGGTCACAGAGGAGTTGCTAGCACTCTTGCTAAGGCACTCGACAGATTCTGGTGGAAACGAATCCGCCAAGACGTGAAAGATTTTTGTGAACGCTGCGTCGTGTGCCGACGAGCGAAGATTCGACCGCAGATGGCTGCGACTCTTTACCCATTACCTGTTCCACCCAGACCGTGGCACACAGTTGGTCTTGACTACCTGACACACTTGCCTGAGAGCAATGGCTTTAACAGTGTGCTGATTGTAGTGGACCATCTAACTCGAATGGCCCATTTTCTGCCATGTACAGAGTCGATTACTGCCGAAGAAACTGCAACTTTGTTTTTACAGGGAGTCTACCGCTTACATGGACTTCCCCGTGTGCTAATCAGCGACCGTGATCCGAAATTTGTCAGCGCCTTCTGGCAGACTCTTTGGAGACGCCTTGGAACGCGTCTGAACATGTCTACCAGCCGACACCCAGAAACAGACGGACTCACAGAGCGCGTGAACAGCACGTTTCAGCAGCTTCTTCGTTGCTTCTGTTGCTATGATGGCTCTGATTGGTCGACACTTTTACCGCAAGTGGAGTTTGCGTACAATGCTTCGCGTGCACTCGGAATTGAGCACACACCGTTCGAGGCTAACTTTGGTTTCTCTCCTGAGGAGCCTCCTGACCTGCTCTTCAGCATGCGACCATCGATACCAATTTCGCAAGACGCAACAGAACGGTTAAAATTGTTACAGGAGGTGCACACCCTGGTACGCTCAGTATTACAGCTACATAAGGACGAGATGCAGGCGTGCACAGAACCGTCTACGGCGCCACATTTTGCTAAGGGAGACAAGGTGTCAGTCGTCACAGCAAACCTTTTTCTTCGAGGACAACCGAACAGGAAACTCAGAGACAGACAGCTCGGACCTTTTTCAGTGGAGGAGCAGATTGGAAAACACAGTTACAGATTGAAACTACCAGCGACAGTACGCTTACATCCTGTGTTCCATGTTAACAACTTACGACCCTGCTCTACCGCTTCGCTACGACCAGCTGTTCCTGTGACTGTACCTGAAGGAGACGATGAGGAGTTTGACGTTTCGCACATATCTGCTGTGTGCATCAAGTCGCTACCTGGACGACGAGGCAAATATTTGCTCTTCATGACGCACTTCAGTGATGACGACATTCCACCTGTCTGGCACCGGTTGAACGAGGTGCATCGAACAATTGCGTTACAAGAATTCTTGGAGACGCCCCAATGGCGCAAGTTCGCCAAGACTCAGGCGTACATTGACTTCATGCACGCTTTCCCAGCGCGCATTCCTGAGTCCCAGTAACTGCTTCAGTAAAGGAGCCAAGAACCACGGAGGTCTGCCTCGCGGCGGCCTCATTGATCTGTCAAGAGGGGGAGGGTACGAGTGTGACGAGTACAGTCCTGCAACAGTACATTGCAGGACATTGTACAGGTACTCGTTACGGATATCAATTCGTGCTTTTCCATCGGACGGACGTATACTCGTGGGTACGTCGCTACTGCAATATTATAATGGTGCTGATGCTACAGTACGACCAATACCTCCCGGTACGTACAGATATGCATAATTAGTCTAACTAGCCAGAAGACGCGCCAGAACAAGCTCTTCAATGCAGAAGGAGCTGCGTCGTAAGACCGAGGAAGCTGAAAGGCCATGTCCCGAGGACAGAGGGCGACGGTTGGACAGCACTAACGCCTGACACGTAAGCAAAGCTTGCAGGCGTAACTAGTCTGGGCTGAAACCTATTTAAGCCCAGTGCAGTAGAGGGAGGTGACAGAACCATTTAACAATTCCTTTGTTCATTTACAACATCTACTGCCCAAGTACAGCAGTGAAACATCTCTCATCAATTGCCTCTCGACAAACAGCATTTTGCCATCTTGCAGCAACAAGACTAGACAGACTAGAACAGATTTGTGCTAGCGTTTAGCTTTCAGAGGCTAACCGCCACACCAGCGTACGCCTCCGACTACCCATAGATTCAGAATCCTCTTGGCTACTTGCTTTGAGACGCGTCGGGCTTGAGAAAGAGTTTGAACTGACTTTGGTCCTTGTGAGTCGGGAGGTCATGCTTGCGCAAAACGCCGCGCCTGTAGAGGGTGCCGGTGCGGGTTCCCTGCCAGTCCCATATGCCGGGGGCGTAAAAAAAAAAAAAAAAAAAAACTATCAGGATAATTTCTGCTGCCGCATGTCTGCGCTCTGAGCACCATCAGTCATCACAGCACCCGATTTACAGTCACTCGTCGCGTGAATCTGATACTTGTTCTCGTCTGTAGTGGTAGACTTTGGGTGTTTCATGGTCGTTATCAGAAGCTACTGTACTGTGAGATCCACGCGTCTTATCCGCAACCAGGTTGATTCCGGTCCGGGGGGAGAGTCAGGGTGGGTTGGAAAGCGCAGCGAATAACAGGCGCGAGGAGCAGCGACGGTTCGGCAGTATAACAGCGCGAGATCGTATAGCGATACCTGTACCCGTCGCGATGACGCGCCCACGCACCACGCTGTCATCTTGTCTGCCGTTGCTGCTTTGCGTCGCAGTAGTATTCGCGCGTGGTGAGGAGACTAAACAGGTGGCTTGCGAGACTACGGCAGGTAAACTGACCATAGAGGTGCGACCCATAGTCTCCTGGTAAGAGAACGGGAATTACAGTGTAAACTTTCACGCAGCATCGATGTCATTATATACACTGTACCGTACTGCGAGGACAGCAGCTGGACAAGATCAACATAATAACATCTACTCGCAAAAGGGCTTGAATGCGTCAGCGGCCTCACTCCCCTCCCTGCGCCATGTCTTCTCCGTCCTGTGCTGTGCAGGTGCATCCGGAGTGGGCTCCCCTCGGGGCCGCGAGGTTCTTGGAGCTGGTGGAGAGCGGTGAGTGAGAAGCCTATGACTATAAAGTTCGACGACAGACCCACTCTGCCGGCTCTCACGCACCACCGGCACACTCCGGCGTCTTCACGACTTCCCCCACGTCGCTCTCTGTAGCAACCGGCTACAGTTATAGCGACTTGAACCCAACTAAACTGGTATACGTGACGCAGGATTCTTCGTTGACGTTGCCCTCTTTCGAGTGGTGCCCAACTTTCTCGTGCAGTTTGGTATCGCAGCCGACCCAGAGGTGACCGCAGCGCGTGCGCCCCGTTAACCCGTGATTAATTTAACCCGTTAGCAAGTGCTGTACACCTCGTGTTACACGGTGCTCATTATAATCCATACACTGATAATGACCAAACGCTGCTGTGACGCCTGTATTGAAAGGTCACGAAAAAATGGCAGAGTAAAGGGAACATTATGGATGATCCCAGCATTGGTGAGTTTCAACGGCTCAATCCTTCGTCTGTGAGGACGAAACTTGTATGGGTGTGCTCTTGATACAGGGAGCTGTATCGTGTATGTGTGTGTGTGTGTGTGTGTGTGTATGTGGGTGGGAGGGTGGGTGGGTGTGCGTGCGTGCGCATGTGTGTGTGTGTGTGTGTGCATCTGTGGGCGTGCGTACGTATTTGTGTGTATGTTTGCACCTGAGCGAGTGGGTGGTTGAGTGAGCAAGTGAATCCCTGTCCAGGTACCCCTGTGAAGCGTGGAACGATTGCGTTTGCGGGTAAGCATCCTTAAGTGCTTTCATTTCACTTTGTGATTTTGTTTTGTTGCTAGGCTGTATATTTGCATGCTCAGCACGTTACATCCCGCGCAATTAAGGCTCTGTATCCTTGGGTCCACAGGCAGTGGTCAAAACTCTCGCACAACCCAAATGTGGATAGCGTTTCAGGACAGCGCCCACCTCGGGAAGGCGTTCTGGGAGACGCCCTTTGCTCAGGTGTGATTGGTGGATGTGCCGTTCCGCCCATGTGGCAATGGCGAAATGGGGAGTCCGGTATGGGGGCTCTGATATTTCGGGGGCCTGTGCACAGGTAACAGAGGGTATGGATGTGGTGGACCGCTTTTATTCTGGCTACTGGGACATGGAGGCGTTTGGTGGACATTGCCCAGACTCAGGGAAAATGAGCACGTTGGGGAACTCATACGTCAAGTGAGTCCGAACATAACAACACTCTCTTGCTCTGCCTCCATCTGGGATAGGCTGATGGTCATTATTTCGCGGTTCTTGGGAGACGGGAGAGAGGGCGCTTAGGTACTGGGTTGTGAGCTGCGATGTTTGTGCTGCGTGCCGCAGGAAAGAGTTTCCACAGATGGATTACATCACCAGCTGTCGAGTGCTGGGTCAGGAGGCAATGGTGGTCGCAGCAGCTGATCAGGCAGGGACTGTGCAACAGGTGAAACACACACACACACACACACACACACACACACACACACACACACACACACACACACACACACACGCACACACACGCGCGCGCGCGCGCCATCTGTTTTTTCCTGTTGCATGAGCGACACGTGTAAGTCTAGGACGTCGGTTTGTGCGTATGCATGTGTCGGAACTCTGCTGTTTGTGGAATCCCCATGTTGTGTACAGAGCACTGCTGTGCCTGAATGGGGAGTTTTCGCTTTTTGGAACATGGTGACACCTGAAATGGGATATTGGTCTTATTGCCCCGCTGCGCAGGCCGAATTGGCGCTGGCAGACGCTGTGGTTGAGCCTGACACCGTCCGCGTCGAGCCCAACACGGACTCAGAAGATCTCGGGCTAGACGGCCACGAGGTGCAGCACAAGGTGGTGGGGCCGTATATGGAGGGTATGGGCCCCATTGGCATGTCGGCTTGTCTGTTCATAGCCGCAGCTGCCTTCATTAAGATCGCATTTATGATGCTGGACGGGGGGTCGCAGCGCGGGAAGCAGCGCCACCAATAGGCCCGTCTGTCGTGCTGCAACGGTGCGGCGATGTAAGAGCGTATATATGTCAGAGGCATCACTTCGGAACGAAATTGCATGTGCTCCTACTTTCTTTCTTTCACAATGACAGAGGCGCATTTTTTTGCAAGCTTGAGTAACAAAATTTTCCTCCTACATAATCGAGTAACTGGAGCTGCTTAAAAATTAAAATATGTCATTTATTAATTTTCGTCCAATGAATTATTAGTTATCTAAACCTGCATGGCATAATTCGCGGGTGTGGCGTGTTATCTTGTAAGTATGAAAAATCTATCCACTTGATACGGAATCCTTTCCTCAAACCATGCGAGTACCTGTACCAGTACTCGACCGCAGAGCTCACTGATAGGGTAGTACGGGTATATAGCCCGCTCAATTACGCGAATAATAAGGAGCATTGTCGTGTATTGGAACAGTTTAGCCCTGTCTAGTATACATGAAATGTCCATTATTAATCTAACTAAATCGGGGTTTTTTTGGCCAGGCAGAAAGCTACAGACCAGAGCTTTCCAGGGATATATTATTTGCAACACAATTATGTGTTTTGAGTGCGCTTAATTATGTGTTTTGAGGTCCGGTCAAAGAGTGGAGGGTAGGGTGATAAAAAAAACGGGCGACTACATGAATTTGGAACAGCCGCCATCAATGTATCTCCAACGGCCCGACATCACCAGCCCGGGCTTGACATCCGCCACCATGCACGCCACCGCCGGGCAGACAGTGGTGCTATCGGCCGGCAAGAGCGAAGTCTGCGGACATAAGGCAGTCAAAAAAGGTTAGATACGTCTACTAGCGGTGAGGCAGCAGGCCCGCGAGCCGCTACGCGGTTCGCTGTTGCGGCTGATAGCTTCCGCTCTCTCTCTAACGCTTTCGCTATTACCGCCCTCGCAGCGGCGCACAACGCTTCCGCAGCTGCCTCGACCGCTAAGTTGCAACCCGCTTGAACGTCTTCCTTCGCTGAGAACGACTGCCTCCTCCCGCCCAAAGCCGTTCGTCCTCATCTTCTTTTTGGGAGGCGCCTCTGTCCGCAGACTGTGGCACACGCCGACAGCGGTGAGTTGCGCCCTCGTCGCCTCACTGTTGTGTGTCTGCATGCGAGACAGCTCCTCCTCCATCTCTTCCAGCTCCCGCCGCTTTCTGATTATCCTCGCCTGCAACTCCAACTCCTCAGGGTTTGGCTCCCTGTTTTGAACGTCGTCCTCGACGCGGATTTCACTGCGCTTAGACACCCGACTCTCTTGGCTGTCCGCTGATTGCACATGTTGTGCGCCCTCCTTCTCGCTTAGGTTGTACACCTGATATCTTACCTGCACACACACACACACACACACACACACACACACACACACACACACACACACACACACACACACACACACACACACACACACACACACACACACACACACACACACACACACAGCACATTTGCATTAGCACGAAGTGTTTTAGGTAGGCAGTCGCATGCATATAACAACCACGCATAAAGCACCTGCTCATAATCCACTGGCCACAACCCTGTCTGCGCGAACGCTGACTTGATGTTGTGTGGTGTGAAGGCTTTGGCGAACGGACTCCAATCGCGGTCTCCCTTTGGCATCGTCCCAAGACTGTTGGCAGGTGAGCACAAAAGCCTAATGATATCCTGCTCGGTGTAGCGCTCCCACGGGTTTTGCACTTGCAATGTCGATATAGCACGGGTCCAGTAGTCCTTCAGGGGCTTCATGAGGCCGACGTCAAGGGGCTGTGTGATGTGGGTGCTGTGAGGTGGAAGGCCAACCATAATGACATGGCTGTCCTTTGCCACCTGTAGGATGGAGGGGTGCACGTGGCATGAGAAGTTGTCGAGGATAAGGATGACGGGCGTGGCAGCGGAGCGCCGACTGGCGGTGAAGGGAAGGAACTTCTCTTCAAACCAGGTGAGGAAGATATGGGTATCCATCCACCCGTTGGCCTGCACTGATAGAGATGCCTCGGCAAACTCAGTAGATTCAATGCGCGCCTTGAACTCCGTACTGCCCCACCATTTAGGTCGCTTCTTCCCCTTAACCACGAAATGCGGCGGCATGAAGCTTCCATCGGCAAAGACCACAGGTAGGCATGTCATTGAAAACCTAGCCTCATTACAAAGGGTATGCGTGCGCCTCGCACCCTTTGCTGCCAACACCCTGCTAGGTCTTCTGTCCGGTGTCAGGTTTGTCTCGTCTAGGTTGCATATATTAGCCGCTGGTAGCTCGGGGTAGCGCTCCTCCAGGTCATGCATGATATCATACAAGGACTTTACTGCTGCGACGGAGACCTTCCATCGCTTAGGGTCCAGATTCTCCGCGACCCGGCTTCTGATGATATCCCTTTGTCTGTTCAGGAAGGAGCGGTACCAAGAGTAGCTCGGTTGGTTGTTCTTCAACCATGTTTGAGCCACCGGGTGGTCCGCCTTTCCAGGCACCCTCTTGATCACCTCCATAATTAACCACTTGACCTGTGTGCATAGATAACCATTAGCGATGCAAACCAATGCATACATAGCCATGTAAGTAGTATACGAACATTTCCCAATTTTTTGTCTCACCTGTGCATGGTTTAGGCACATTCCCTCCTCTGCATGCTGCAAGATAGTGTCCACAATGGTCTTCTCGTCATCACGGCTCAGCACAGGGACTGCACCGGCACGTTTACCTGTCTCAAAATAGCCGGGCTGTGCAAAGTATCTCGCCAGTGTCACATGAGGCACCCCCCACTCCTTAGCAACCTGCCGCACACTCTTGCACTCAGACCTGCTCTTGGATGCCGCGGTATTTAAAGCATACTGCCCCGCCATTTCATTTAGCGCCCCATCCATATCTTGAGTGCTCCACCGCTTGTAGGCACGCGGTAACGTCCCCTTTCTCGGCACCACCTTCGTCGCCGGACTCCCTCCTTTCCCCTTTCTCTTCGTACTAAGGACGACAGCGACGAGCAAGAATAGGGAGAACAATAGGGACACGCACAGGGGGTCGAGGCCGAGAGCATAGGTCGTTCTCGACCGAAAGGGCGCCAAACGCCGCGCCATCGCCGCGCCGATACCCCGTCCCAATTACCCGATGCACCTCACCACTCGCACACACAAGCTTCCTTACTGTTAGGGCGGCGATAGCTGTGGATTAGAGCTAGTCGGCGCCCCTTTCTGGCGCGTAGTTGCTGCGCCAGAAAGATTCTGCGTGGGTCGGAAGGCGATTTTGTACACGTATCGCCAATCTGTCCCGAGGCCTCCTCACACATTTGAAATCGGATGAAGCCGGTTAAAGTCTCTCCGAACATCCTGAAAACTGATGTAGCTTTCTCTTCGTATATTCATAATTTGAATTTGATGTTTTTAAAATAGCTGTTTTCTTTCTAAGTTTTCTTTCAAAATAGCTGTTTTCTAAGACTTTCTTCCACGTAATTGGTGTTCCAAATTGGCGGTCACAATCAAATTGGCGGTCACTCCTTAACGATGTTTTCTTTTTTGCGCCTACTGCTTGCACGTTCCCCTCTAGGGATAGCTTCATATCAAAAAATCCGACGCGGCATGCCGACGTACCAAAACGTACCAAAACGTACCAAAACGTACTAAACGTACAACCACGTACCAAAACGTACCAAATGTACCAGCAGAAAATGTCGTGCATTGCTCGTCATATCTTCGGCTATTTACTGTCCGCTATTCGGAACGTTTTTCAGCATTTTCAGGGATAAGAAACGTGTTGGCTTTGATATAATAAAATAATAGCCGATTATAAAAATTTCTTACAAGAAAAAGCAGTGGAGGCCACCAAGCAAGAAAAAGAAAAAAAGGGAAGAAAAAACCTAAGCCCGAGGAACAGGAAGGCATGCCACAGCATCAAATAATAGCCGATTGATATTTCCAATACAGTAGTAGTATACAGAGTAGTAGTATCATACAGAAATACTTACTTACATAACTTACTTATGTACAATAAATATCTCTCTCCCTCTCCTGCTTATGTGCTTGTGTTCCTTTCTTCTTCAGTGATTGATACCTTGTTTGGAAAGAAATGATGAATACTCAAAAATTTCTTACAAGAAAAAGCAGTGGAGGCCACCAAGCAAGAAAAAGAAAGAAAGGAAGAAAAAACCTAAGCCCGAGGAACAGGAAGGCATGCCACAGCATCAGCACTGCCTTCCTGAAAAGAAATGATGAATCCAAATACTATTATTTGTGACTAATATAACTGAAATAATAATC
>JAPMLY010003319.1:0-21660 GCA_026401115.1 Tetraselmis chui | reverse complement strand
GTGAGGGGGACGCCACCATTGGGTCCGACTGAGCGATTGTACGTGCGGTTGCGAAGGTACACAAAGTTGATGACACCGCACGACCACATGGAGTTGGGAACGGCCATGCTGTGGAGCATCGCCGACGCATTGTCCCGGATAGTGCGCCAAGGACGTTCGGCTTTGCCGAGCATGTGGTGGGCGTATGTGGCAGAGAACGGGACCCCGACGCCGAGGTGAGCGCACATCTTGCGAGTGACAACATCTTCAAACACAAAGTCGGAGTCAAACTTGAGGACTGGTGCGAACGCGCCCAACTGGGAGTGATGGCGGGCATGCAAGTGTTTGATGTCCAAGAGGATGGTTTCCAACTCCGAACATGCGTCGTCTTTAGACTTAAGGAACCGCAACCACATGTAGTTGGTGTGGTGGTCGATGACGAGCAAGCAGTAGCGGAGGCCATGTGGGGAGGGGACATTGACTGGTCCCCATAGATCAGCGGACAGGTTGAGGAGGGGGCGGGATGGTTTCGCGCAAGCGGCGGTGTTGCGCGGTGCAGATGTGGCTTTGTGTAATAAGCAAGAGTCGCAAGAAACGTTGTTTACATAGCTAGCTAACACAGGGCTAGTCGGGACACCGTGAGTATGCTGGGTTTGTAGGCTTTGCATGGTCTGGTGTCCAAACCGACGGTGCCACAGTACGGGGTCACACTGGGCAGTAAGGGCAACCCGAGGTGAGGGTCAGGTGCCGACGTTGCGAAAGGGCTTGAAGGGAGTTCCGGCTGGTGGGGAAGGAGGTAGAGACCGTTTCCGGACGGTTCTAGCACACCCATGCATGTGGGTACCAAAAGCAGACCAGTGTCGGAGTTAGAGGGGACGATGAATTCACAGCCGCTGTGCGTCTGCATCCAACAGACACAAAGAAGTCTGCCGATACGCTGAGCGGAGCGAGAGGATAGGTCGGGGGTGTATAGTGCATACATAGTGCGGTGAATAAGCTGTCCAGAGGCAAGCCTGACAGAAATCCGCATTGAGCCATCACTGCCCTTAACGTCAACTCCGACTCCTCCCACGCGAGAGGAAGCGGAGGGGGGTGTGAACTTTACGAAGTCATCTCGGAACGCGGTGAGGTTAATCGAGCAGGCGGAATCAACGACCCATAACTGTGAGAGGTTGCGACATGGGGTGAGGGAAGAGGAGAATGCCACAGAGCTGAAAGGGACATTCACCTCGTCGTCATCGCAGTCATCCGCGCAGTCCTCGAGGGTGGGTAAGTTGTCGGTGTCATCGGCGGGGGCGTCGTCGGCAGGGACGTCGCTCAGCAGAGCAGCGTGAGCAGAGGTGGTGCCACCGGGGGCGCCATACTTCTCGACGTTCATCTTACGCTTGGCGAGGTTCCACTGAAGGATAGCGTCATCCGGGGCAGTGCATGCGGACATGAGGTGGTTCAGGCTGCCACATACGCCACACTTGTTGGGTCGACTACCGCAAGGATTACGGTGTGGATGGCCTCGACTGTTGTGCGAGCCGCGGCCCGCATCGACGAACGCGGAGATGGGAGGGGGTGATGCGACCGGAGCGGGTGTGTCCGGGGCATGGTCGTCGTCCATGTTGTGCGCGAGGTGGAAGATGATGGCCATCACTTCATCAGCCGACAGTAGGTAGTCTGTGTCAAATGCGTTGATGACGCACTGTTTAGCTTGACCGTGTGGGCCGCTGCTGGAAATGCCGCACATCATGAGGAGACCGAGGTTGTGGGGGTGGATGGCAGCGGAGCCATCAACCATTTGGCACGTCTCGTTGTAGTCATCAAAGGTCTGGCGCATGGAGTGGACATGGTCACTGAGTGACTGGCCAGAGCGCTGTCTGACCATCAGGTTCTCCAAGAGGGATAGGGAGCGAGCAAAAGACCGACAGTCGAGGCGTTCACACAAAATGTCCCACGCGGCAGCGGTGCAGTCTGGGCGGGCCGGAGAAACGCATTTCATCGCATGGTCAACGCGTTGATTCGCGCTGGCTGCATGGAGGAGGAGCATGTAGGCGTAGTGTTGCGCCTGTTCGTCCAGCCAGACGCCGGAGTCGCGGATGGCCAGCTGCGGAATGAGATATGCGGCCTTGATGGAGAGGAAATTAAGCAAGGTCCGTGGTCTTAAAGTCCGTGGTCGGGCCCATGATAGGGACCGACATCTTCATGGACCGGTTGAGGGCGTCCTTGCAGGGACTAGATCCGCCATTTTTTTGTTGGGTTCGGATCCATGAGTACTTGATTTTTTAGAATCCGGAACTAGTGAGGACCTCTAAAACAAGGATCCGGATCCCGCGATTACCTGTGATTCTAGGGTTCGGATCCCGCGATTACCTGTGATTCTAGGGTTCGGATCCCACGATTACCTGTGACTCTAGGGTTCGGATCCAGCGAGTACCTGTGATTCTAGGGTCCGGATCCCGCGATTACCTGTGATTCTAGGGTTCGGATCTTCGAGTACCTATGTTTTCGGTTCCGGAACCGAGTACATGAGTACTTCTAAATTTTTGGTTCCGTTGGATTCGTTGGGTTCGGATTCCAACAAGTACTCGAAGTACTCATGCAAATTGATACAAATTGCGCATTTTGGGGGAAATTTGTACTGCAAATTGAATTTTTACATCTCTGCTAATTTTATGCGCCTGCTCATGCTTGGATCCCATACAGTAGATACGTACAATTCACTTCCCATACTTTTTGCCCGTTGCACACATATTTAGTACTTTACAGTCTTTCCCATACAATTTGGCAAAGTTTTTGGTCCCTCCGGCAAGTGCCACAAGCAACGTATGTGAGTTTATGGCCCTCCGGCTCAAAAAAGACACTTGCCATCACATGGAAACATATTCCGATGCAGTACCATTTTTTACAGATGATGTGACAAGTAATGCAAAATGGTTTATCGCATGGCCAGTGCGAGTCCACCAAATGAACATTAAATGCACAAAATATGGATGAAAATAGGTTTAAGACAACCATTTCTTACAGTTTACATGGACTTGTGACAACCATACATAATTCAACCGTTTAACTGGCCCTTGGGTGGGCTACAATCGATTCAAGGCTGCGGAATGACAACAATCATGGCTGTTGAACCAATCTTAGACATACACCTCAGCAGATATGCATTGCCAAATACCTCCCAAAACAACAGCGTGTCACTTCGGGCAACCACAGAATCGTGAGATACTCGGAATCGTGAGTACTGATTGGGTATCGCGATTCCACATCGTTTTGCGAGGATGAGGTACTCGCGATTACCGCGGATCCATTAAAGTACGATGGATACCGGATCCAACGATTACTTACAATAACTGGTACCGGATCCTACGATTACTTACAATAACTGGTACCGGATCCAACGATTACTTACAATAACTGGTACCGGATCCAACGATTACCTACTAAACCTAGGGTTCGAATCCCGCGATTACCTATTGAACCTAGCGTTCGGATCCCGCGATTACCTGTGATTCTGGGGTTCGGATCCAGCGATTACCTGTGATTCTAGGGTCCGGATCCCGCGATTACCTGTGATTCTAGGGTCCGGACCCACGAGACCGAGTCCGAACCCGAGTAGTCTCGGGGATTCGCGGATCTGTAGGATCCGGATCCAGTCCATGCGTCCTTGTCGAAGCCGGGGGCTTCGTGTGCCGCTCGGCCGATGACAACCGGGTCAATGGTGGGGCGACGACCGCCACGGGTGGCGTGGCCGCCACGTTGGGCAAGGGGAGAATGCCGTCCATGGAAGGGAGGAGGTGGACCACCGGGAAAGGGTGAGCGGCCGGCCATTGTATGCGGCGGGCCGTACGGGTGCGGGTGGCCACGGGAGGGGGGGACGAGGTGGGGGCGCGCCCCCGGGAAGAGAGGTCCGGGTCTTTGAAGGGCATATCCAGCGGGGGGGTATGGTGGGAGTGGTGGGAGGTGTTCAACCGGGAGCTCGTGACGCGAGGGCTCGCGATGCGCATCGGGACGCGAGGGCTCGCGGTGCGCATCGCGACGGCGTTGTGCGACGGTGGGGTCGCCAACATGAGTTGCAGCGGTAGCTGCAGCGAAGGCCGTTTGTGCGTCCTGATGGGCGTAGCCAAGCAGGGGATGCTCAAGGGGAAGGGTGTGCACGTCGTGGCCGTCCCGAGAGGGTTCGAGCTGCGCATCGCGGCGGCGCTGAGCGACAGGGGTGTCGGGATTAGCACCCGCAGCAGCAACAACAACAACGTCGGCCGACTGCGCGTCCATGCGAGCGTTAATGAGCGCCATTTGCTCAAGGACGAGCGCGAGAGTATCCGGGGTGCGATCGAGAGTGCTATGCTAAGAGCCGAGGTCAAGGGAAGCAGTAGGCGAAATAGGCGGAGAGTCGGCAGAGCGAGTTGTCGGTGCCATTTCGACAGAGGGCGAAAAAGAAAGAGCAGAATTAAAAACAAGCAACGGTAAAAACCGCTAGCCCGACTTGTGCCTAGCAGTGGTTTCAGAGAGACGGCTTGATGCCCGCCGACCCCTCGGCCTGATGCCCCGGGGTGTCTCAAAGCACCTCTTCTGTATCCTCCACCCTGTGTGGGGCACAAGTCGAGGCCAAGGCCAAAGCAAGTGGAGCGCTGCGCTGGCGGCTGAGTCGCTAATATAATATGAAAATAAAAAGGTAAGCTAGGCATGTCGTGCAACCAATGGATGCGTATTCACCCGATAGTGCGCCCCCCCCCCCCCCCCCCCCCCCCCCCCCCCCCCCCCCCCGTCTCCAGCTTGGGCATGTGTGCACCATGTCCACACACGACGAGTGCGTCGGTGTGGGTGGCTGTCTGTCGCCTTCGAGTAGCTGACGTAAGAGGGGTGGAGGTGGGTTTTAAATCGTAGTTTATACTGGCGATACCGCCGACTACAAGGTGAAAGTACTACGGTTTTATCTAAACTTGCCTTCTGCGGGAGAGCTGTCGATCGCAGCTCGCCGAACCCGGTTGTCGCGTGTGAGTGACGTGAGGCGGGGGCCCATAACCTATTGAACCATGCAAACACGGTTAGTGTGGAAGATAACTCGCGCAAACGTAGTTACAGTCACAGTCACGCAAACATGACAGTCACATAGACAACCAGCCTACATGCGTGGTGTCGGGATAACAAAAGTGAGAGAGCTGTAGCCTAGCGACTGCTTTGTACCGAGTCAAACAGTTTATCGTTATGTCCGATCTCGACATGTACTAATCATATCTAGAGTAGCTTACAATAGCTTTCTGCTACTAATACTTATACGGTATTACTTACAACAGAAACGACTCGACTGCGTGACGGACGGCTCGAAGTTCCTTTTACGTTATGTGATGTAGCTGGTCTGTAGCGCTTCTGAAACCGCCGGCTTGGTAGTTGGCATCGTTGTTCAAAACAGCTCCCCAACCGTAGTCGTTGGAGTCGGCGTGTAGGTAGGCGGTCTCGATGGGCTTGTAGATGAACCGCCCATTGTTTTGGTTGGGCACTGTACGCCACCACTCGAGGTCGCGACGTAGCTGGTGTGTGAGTCGGACGCGAACCCCCCCAGCCAGTGCGTGTTGCGAGGACGTTGTGGAGCTCGCGCAAAAAGCGCGCCATGGCGCGATGGCGAGATAGAGGAATTGGGCCTTTCCCGCGAAGGCCGAGAGTTGGCGAGTTGGGAGCCTGTTAGTATCCCTCCGTAGGGCTGCTAATGGACACAAATGTGCGCCGGACTCCGGGGGAGTCTTGGCCCTCCACACATAGGTGGTCGCAGTGTCTGCGCGATGCGCGGAATTCATATGCACAATATGTTCCGGTAGCGACTTTTGGGGCGGTACTTGGATAAGGCGTACAACTCCGTTATGGGAAGCGTGGGTCCTAACCCCCGTCATGGCATTTCTAACATGTTATGGGCCCTCCGCGTTTACTGCGAGGTTACCGGCCGGAGTTCATGGGATGATGTCCATTAAGGGGGAGTGTTAATATCCCTCCGTAGAGCTGCTAATGGACACAAATGTACGCCGGACTCCGGGGGAGTCTTGGCCCTCCACACATAGGTGGTCGCAGTGTATGCACGATGCGCGGAATTCATATGCACAATATGTTCCAATCGGGTAGCGACTTTTGGGGCGGCACTTGAATAAGGCGTAAAACTCCGTTCCGGGAGGCGTGGGATCTAACCCCCGTCATGGCATTTCTAACATAGCCATCGGGCGTTCGAGGCCGCTCGGCCTAGCAGGGACGACGCGTGTTGAGCGAGTTGGCGTAGCTTCTCGGGCGGGGCGCGGAACATGCCGATCTGTAGGTCGATTGTTAAGCCTAGGTGGTCTCCCACATGTGTGGGCTTCCACACGCCTTTCTTGGGGTTGCGCTGGAGGCCTAGGCGATTGAGTAGGTCCTCGACGCGTTGGCGAAGAAGCAACGCGTCGTGGTACGAGTCCGCCAAGAAAAGGAAGTCGTCCATGTAGGGGAGCAGCCGCGCACCGCGCCAACGAGCGTAACGGAGATAACGCTTTGACGGACGCGCGTTTGCTGGTGTAGATGCCGGTGTAGGCGGAGGCGGTCAGCGGAGGTGATTCGTGAAGACTTGTGTTAGCTTGCAAAAGTAGAACGCCGAGCCCGACCAGCCCATCGGAAGGCACGCGAGGCGCCACAAGGTGCCGCGGTAGTTGACGGTGAAGTAGTCGCGGTCTTCCTCCCGGATGCCAAGGGTGTAGTACCCATCGGTGAGGTCGAGAGAGACGAAGTAGTCGCCGGGACGGGATAGGTGACGGAGGTGCTTGAGGGTCTCGCAAGTCATATTGAACGTGGAGCAGTAGCGGTTGAGTTCTCGAAGGTCGATAATTAGGCGCCACTGGTTGCATCCGGGCTTGGGCACCAGGAACATCCGTGAAACGTAGCGAGGATTGTCGAAGCGCTCCCACGCTCCGCAAGCCTCGAAGCGTGGAAGTTCCGAGTTTAGAAACTCGAGTTGGGCTGGTATAGCGTCTAGCATAGAGATGCCGTGATTGAAAGGCTTGGGGCGTGTGCCGTGCTTGAATTTTACGCGTACGCCATGGCGGATCCAACTTAGGACTAGGCCGCTCGCGCCGATGCGCTCCCACTCCCGCCATCTTGGACGCACGCGATGTCGCATGAAAGAAGATGTCGGGGAGCATGAATCGGCGCGGCGGGCCACACTATCATTTCTTGGGCGGTGGCCGTGCTTGGTCGGTCGGTTTTGCGAGGGGTGATTATGGGCGGGAGGCTGCTGTCGCCGCTGCTGGTGCTTTGCGTCTGTCGGCTGCAGCTCTGTGGGCCTTGGCGTCAGGACTTGTTGGCTTGTCCGGGGTGACCTTGGCGAACGCTGCACCGGCAGCAACTTAACTGGCGGCGTGAAGGCTGACCTCGAGCGTTCGGTCAACGAAAGCTTGGCGAAGCGCATCCAGTGGGCCGGAGACCGCGGTAGGGCGTCCACTGGATATAATTATTCACGATGATTGAGCTTCTTTGACATTCAATCATCGAGCGCAACGTCTTTGACATTTACACAACGAATCATGGGGACGCCGCATATTATTGCTCGCGATGACATGATTACTGCAACTTTGAAAATAAGTTGGTTTACTAATTTATGAAATATTGAAAATTACCACGGATGAAGGTAACACGCATAATTTAAATTATTGCAGGAACGAAGAAGGACTCAGTCGACTGCAACGAACACACAAAAGTGCACGAATGTGACAGCACCGACCCCGCCAGGGACTGGATCTGGATCCTAAGGAGCCGCGAATCCACGAGACTACTCGGGTTCGGACTTGGTCTTGTGGGTCCGGACCCTAGAATCACAGGTAATCGCGGGGTCCGGACCCTAGAATCACAGGTAATCGCGGGGTCCGAACCCTAGGTTCAGTAGGTAATCGCGGGGTCCGAACCCAAGGTTCAGTAGGTAATCGCGGGGTCCGAACCCTAAAATCACAGGTAATCGCGGGGTCTGAACCCTAGGTTCAGTAGGTAATCGTTGGTTCCGGTACCAGTTATTGTATGTAATCGTTGGCTCCGGTACCAGTTATTGTAAGTAATCGTTGGTTCCGGTACCAGTTATTGTAAGTAATCGTTGGATCCGGTATTCATCGTACTTTAATGGATCCGCGGTAATCGCGAGTACCTCATCCTCGCAAAACGATGTGGAATCGTGATACCCAATCAGTACTCACGATTCCGAGTATCTCACGAATCTGTGGTTGCCCGAAGTGACACGCTGTTTTTTTGGGAGGTATTTGGCAATGCAAATCTGCTGAGGTGTATGTCTAGGATTGGTTCAATAGCCCTGATTGCTGTCATTCCGCAGCCTTGAATCGATTGTAGCCCACCCAAGGGCTATTTAAACGGTGCGTACGCGCTTGAAATCCACCATAACATGCCCGTCCACATCCAGTCCTATCACAATTAGCCGCCACTTCAAAAACCGAGCTCAACGTAAGGCGTCAAGCCTATTGGTCCACCCTGCTGGAAGACTTTCACAACGAGCAAGAGAAAGTTGAAGAGGTAAGCAAGAGTCCCCCCCCCCCCTCCGCTTTGCCCTCACCCCCGAGTTAGCTGCGTTGTGATGTTCGGCGCTTGGCGCCCCCTCCCCGCCTCCGCCCGCACATTTATGTCTGTTTATTTGCTCTATCGAAGCCATAGTAATAGCGTTGCAGTTGAGCTTGTCGACACTTTGTTATCGCTGTTATGTGATGCTTTTCTATTCTTTGCTTTCCGACGTAAAAGGTTACTTTGTCGTTTAGTATATTGTCGCACTATACTGTTCGGTAGCGCCGCATGGCGCCCCCTCCCCGCCTCCGCCCGCATATTTATGTTTGTTTATGCTCTATCGAAGCCATATTAATAGCGTTGCAGTTGAGCTTGTCGACACTTTGTTATCGCTGTTATGTGATGCTTTTTTGTTCTTTGCTTTCCCACGTAAAAGGTTACTTTGTCGGTAAGCATATTGTTGCAATGCGCTGTTCGGTAGCGCCGCATGGCGCCCACTCCCCGCCTCCGCCCGCACATTAATGTCTCTGTTTATGTGCTCTATCAAAGCCATATTAATAGCGTTGCAGTTGAGCTTGTCGACACTATATTATCGCTGTTCTGTGATGCTTTTCTGTTCTTTGCTTTCCCACATAAAAGGTTACTTTGTCTTTAAGCATATTGTTGCACTGTGCTGTGGCCAGTGGCTCAAGTTGTGAATTTGCTGCAGGGGGACTATGTAACCATATCACTTGTTTACCCTATGTTAGGCACTCTGTTAAAGCAGCTGTCGTCACACAGGCCCGTTTCACTGCAATATGAGCGGAGGGATGTGGACTTGTACACCATCGAAGCGAAGGACATGGAGCCTCATATGGCGGAGGCAAGGGAGAGTCTGCGGGCCGGAATCATTGAGCGTTTTTTCACGAACATAAGGGAGAACGATTACATCAAGATAGGGATTGCGACATTGCTGGACATTCGGTGAGTACCTTGTAATAGTTGTGTGTGCATGTGTTTAAATTTTGCACATGTGTTTCTATTATATACCTGATAAAAATATTGAATGTTGATAAATAGATGTGATTGTATCTGAGCGTCCTTGTGTGTGTGTGTGTTTGTGTGTTTGCGTGTATATGCTTATGCATATTTGTATTGAGTGCTTGTATGTGTGTGTGTGTGTGTGTGTGTGTGCGTGCTTGTATGCGCATGTACTTCTGCATGTGTGTTTGTGCGTGTGTCTTATGCATGTGTGTTTATGTTTGTGTGTGTGTTTGTCTTATGCATGTGTGTGTCTTATGGATGTGTTTGTGTTTATCTGCTTGTGTGTGTGTTGGCTTGTATGTGCATCTGCTTCTGAATGTGTGTGTATGTGTGTGTGGTGTTCGTTTGTGTACCTATTTTGTATGCTCTCTACGTGTTCCTGTGTGTGTGTGTGTGTGTATGCAAATTTACTTGTGCATTTGCTATGTTAACTAAAAATGTGAATTGTGCAGGTTTAAGAATCTGGACTTCAATGGCCTTCGTCCCGACTTTGCGCCTACAATTTTGGCGGCTGCAAGAAGGGAATTTGGAGAGCAGTGGCGCACGGAGCCGGAAGAGAGCGAGCAGAAGGCGGTGCTTATCCAAGCATGAATGCTGCAGAGCTTGGCAAGCAATTGATGTCGTCGAAGAGTAAGTCTTTCACTGCATTCCTTTCCGGGGATTTGAATGGGCGTGTGACGCCCTCTATAGCCAAGCACGTGGAAAAGGATGACTTAGAGCGTTACCTTGAGCTGCCCCAAGAAACGGACAAGGACATTTGTGTGTTGACATGGTGGAAAACACATGCAGCTTTGTACCCCGACTTGGCTTTAATGGCGCGGCAGTACTTATCTATGCATGCTACCTCTGCTGCATGCGAGCGTTTGTTCAACAAAGCGGGGCGAATGCATGACGCGTTCAAGAAGAACACCAAGGAAGATAGCCTAGAGGATGCCTTGTTAGTCTCATGTAATTGTTGAATTATGTATGCGCGAGGAATATGGTTGTCACAAGTCTATATAAACTGTAAGAAATGGTTGTCTTAAACCTGTTTTCATCCATATTTTGTGCATTTAATGTTCATTTGGTGGACTCGCACTGGCCATGCGATATACAATTTGGCATTACTTGTCACATCATATGTGAAAAATGGTACTGCATCGGAACCTGTTTCCCTGTGATGGCAAGTGTCTTTTTTGAGCCGGAGGGCTATAAACTCACATACGTTGCTTGTGGCACTTGCCGGAGGGACCAAAAGCTTTGCTAAATTGTATGGGATAGACTGTAAAGTACTAATATGTTTGCAGCGGGCAGAAAGTATGGGAAGTGAATTGTACGTATCTACTGTATGGGATCCAAGCATAAGCAGGCGCATAGAACTAGTAGAGAGGTAAAAATTCAATTTGCAGTACAAACTTCCCCCAAAATGCGCAATTTGTATCAATTTGCATGAGTACTTCGAGTACTTGTTGGAATCGCGAACCCAACGAATCCAACGGAACCAAAAAATTTAGAAGTACTCATGTACTCGGTTCCGGAATCAAAAACACAGGTACTCGCTGGATCCGAACCCTAGAATCACAGGTAATCGCGGGATCCGGACCCTAAAATCACAGGTAATCGCGGGATCCGAACCCTAGAATCACAGGTAATCGCGGGGTCCGAACCCTAGAATAACAGGTAATCGCGGGATCCGGATCCCTTTTTTAGAGGTACTCACTAGTTCCGGATCCAAAAAAATCAAGTACTCATGGATCCGAACCCAACAAAAAAATGGCGGATCCAGTCCCTGGACCCCGCAAATACGTAATTACAGCATTCGAGCCATTTAAAAAAAATGGTTCGTTGGATTGAAATGAATGCCGCTTAGATGAGAGGTGTCATCTTCCAGCCAATCGCGCATCGCATGGCAGTAGCAAGCACTAGTAGATAGATCGACGCCATCCATGTACATATTATTTACTGATTATTTACTACCAAGCGAGTACACGTCTGTAGCCACCTTGAAAAGCGCGCCAGCCACATCAGTCAGTAGCACTTTTCACCCCGGTGCGCGGTGACCAACCGTGGATAAATGTCCGACTCGCATGATTATCACCTTTGTGGAGTTGGACGCGACGATATCGTCGCTGAAAGACCTCTAGCGGGGCGCGACTTCTGCAAGTTGCGTTGGGATGGCCTCGCATCTGCTCGACGCGGCGTCGAAGGCGATGCTACAAGACTTCGTCGACGCTTGCGCTAGCTCGCATTCACCGTCGGAAGCTCTATGACTCGTAAAGGTGCGTAGTGCGAGTCTGCGGTTAATAAATTATGCAACAGACGACACCATTCGTTTTAGCAAGGGCTCGTCTACGCCGACGCAAACACAAAGGACTATTAGACGTCGGTAGTGGTATGGAAATTGTGGAGACTCTCGACAACTTCGCTGCAAGTGAAGGCAGCGACTACTGATTTTTAGTCTGCGTTACGGACGGTCTCGAGGTGAGTTCCATATGCTCTATTTCAAGTGCCACTGTGCTCCTTTACTTTCTACGTCGTCGTGCCCAGCTATGCCCAAATCCTGCAAATTCGCGCGTGAGAGAGAGAGAGAGAGAGAGAGAGAGAGAGAGAGAGAGAGAGAGAGAGAGAGAGAGAGAGAGAGAGAGAGAGCGAGAGAGAGAGAGAGAGAGAGAGTGTGTGTTTGTGTGTGTGTGAGTGTGATTCGCAAGTCTTACTTGTAATGCATATTCTCAACCGTGCTGTGTGTGTGGAATGCACCCTTCATTATTCTGACCGTGCCTGCTGTGACTTTTCACCGTGTGTTGTGTTAGGGATGGCCCTTGGCCTTGTGGCGCAATAGTTGCGTAGTTCACGGCGCTTGCCAACGACGACGGAACATTTTTTGAAGACCACCAAATGAGCAACGATGAGATGGTAATCACGTGCCATTTGTTAGCTCCCATGCATGTCGTGAACGTGTGCGCAATTTTTTGCTTCTTTAATGATCAATACTTCATCATTGAGTGCGACCCTTCACTGCATGCATTCTTTCCTGTTCTGTTACGTGAGTTGTGTGCCTCGCATCTTGTGTGTGTGTGTGTGTGTGTGTGTGTGTGTGTGTGTGTGTTGTCTATAAATTTTATTTATCATGCATCTTTACCACTGTTCTGTTACATTATGACCCTTCACTGCATGCATTCTTTCCTGTTATGTTAAGTGAGTTGTGTTCATTACATCCTCTCTGTGTGTGTGTGCGTGTGTGTGTGTGCGCGCGCGCGCGCGTGTGTGTGTGTGTGTGTGAGTGTCTTGTCTGCGTGAACTGCAAGTACCTAGACCCCAAAAGGGTCCTATCACAGCGCTCATCTCTTGGGATACTTGTCTAGCAACGAGCGAATTTGGGATACCTATATGACATCACTTTACTCTGGGACACTTTTTGGCTCTACGAGGGGCTGGATGGCATCGGAAGGCGGATTTGACGCAAAAACCGGCAGGTAGGCATTAATGCCGTCGAAAACTAACTATAATTTGTGGGAAAGGCTTCCATTTGCAACTTAGTTGGCTCGAATCGGACACCGTACGGCAAAGTTAGGCTTTTTTAAGCCTCCCAAGCTGTGGGTTTCCCGCCCCTATCCCACCAACGTCAAGCATCTTAACGGCACATGCCATCACACACACGTTCTCCCATGTATGCGGACAACATGCTGGGATCATAAAAACCGCGTGTTGTGTCGTCGATTTCGGGATGAGTATTCACGAGCCAAAGTGTGGAAAATCCGAATTCCGGGGCGCCCAAATCGGGGTATGCCCCGAACTCGGGGTTGACTCGCAAACCCTAATACGTCAGTTCGTAGCCGTGACGGGCCCCATTTGTGCCCCGCTTCCCCCTTTACTTCCCCGTCAACACAAGTTTCGGTCCGCCTTTTCAACGAGCTAAATACAGTTAAACCCTAGAAACCCTACAAGATAGACACCCGCCCTACGCGAAAGGCCCTATTTCACTAGTAACGGACTTTATGGGAAGACTGTATATTAAGGTACCACTATCATTGCTTTTCGTTTCCTTGCCAGAATGCGCGGCAATAATATTCACTTTATTGAATCGCTTTACTCCCGCTATGAGTCCCTCGTCAGGCGGAGGAATGGAACTACCCGCTTACATTGTATTGGGAAGCAGCCGAACGCTGAGCGCGGTAATCTGAGAGCGAGGTTCTAAATACAATATGTCAAACCTATGCGTTGAATGCACACAGCGAGGTTATGATGTTCAACCGTTCTCGCTCGCAGGTCATTAGATGTATTTATATGCCTTCGCGTATAATGTTTATGATAAGTACTATGCATTTTCGAAGCTATGCGTAATGGTCTCATTATTAATGCGCATTTGCTTCCATCACCGTTTTCGTGTGCGACTGGCGGTGTGTTGTTACGAGTGAAAACAAGCACAAAAGCTGTCGCCTCTTCGCTGGTCGATGTGTTGGATCGAAGACTTGCGCAATTTATCGAATGTCGATTGTCACGAATCATGGGGACGCCGCATATTATTACTCGCGATGACATGATTACTGCAACTTTGAAAATAAGCTGGTTTACGAATTTATGAAATATTGAAAAATACCACGGATGAAGGTAACACGCATAATTTAAATTATTGCAGGAACGAAGAAGGACTCAGTCGAACGCAACGAACACACAAAAGTGCACGAATGTGACAGCAGCGACCCCGCAAATACGTAATTACAACATTCGAGCCATTTAAAAAAAAATGGTTCGTTGGATTGAAATGAATGCCGCTTAGATGAGAGGTGTCATCTCTCAGCCAATCGCGCATCGCAGGGCAGCAGCAAGCACAAGTAGATAGATCGACGCCATCCATGTACATATTATTTACTGATTATTTACTCAGCCGTCGAGCAATTTCCGACTTGCCCCAAGCAGAACCCTTCTGCGCCTGCACCCTTCGGAACTACCGCAATCGTCATCGACGACGGGGGCATCAGTGGTTGTAGCAGCGGGAGTGGTTGTCTCTGCTTGAGTGGTCGTAGCAGCGGGTGTGGTTGTCTCTGCTGGAGTGGTCGTAGCAGCGGGGGTGGTTGTCTCAGCTGGAGTGGTCGTAACGGCGGGGGTGGTTGTCTCTGCTGGAGTGGTCGTAGCAGCGGGGGTGGTTGCTGTCTCTGCTGGAGTGGTCGTAGCAGCGGGGGTGGTTGTCTCTGTTGGAGTGGTCGTAGCAGCGGGGGTGGTTGTCTCTGCTGGAGTGGTCGTAGCAGCAGAGGTGGTGACGGCAGGTGCGGCTGCGGGCGCTGGGGCGGGAGTGATGACAACAGGATCAAGGGGGTTGGAGCAGCCAGTCGGCGGAGCCACCGAAAGCTGTTGCGCCAAATTCTCTGCGTCGCCGAAGCCGACCTGTTCTCCATTGCCACAGGGTTGTGGCTGAGACAGCACAGCAGCTCCGGCAGGCGAGCTATACGACGGGAGCTCCACAATCCTAGCCTGCACCGTCGCTGGGTCGTCGGTGAGGATGAACACGGCGAAGAAGATAACACCACCGACGCCCCGTTTGAAGCTGGTGGCGGTAATGGACTCGCGGCCGTTTACTATGTCGGGGTTGTCTCTTACGAAGTCGCTTAGCCAGGAATTGATACGACTCACCTCATCGTCGTCGGGAATGGCAGTGGCGAAGGACTGGAGCACGTGACGCCGGCCGCTGGGGATGGGTGTGAGCTGGGCAATGAAGCTCACGCTCGTTAAGTCAGGCGCGACCGAGTCAGACGAAGAGGATGCGGCTGGAGAGGAATCGGAGGAAGACTTTGAGGAAGAGGAGACGGCAAAGCCGGACGAGCTCTCAGGCACGTTGTCGTTGTTGGCGAACACTTGAAACACGACATTAGCGCCCCCGACCTTCTTATGCACAATCTCGGTGCTGTGCTCCCTCAGGTGCTTCTCGCAAACAATCACATCAAACCCGTCCGAAGACGACACGGAAAGAGTAGACGGCCCCGCCTTTGAAGCTTCTACGGCATCTGAGCCGGTGAAGGCGCCGCAGCGGCCCGCGGACTTTCCGGCGAAGGCACCTTTGAGACCGTGTATTTCCGAAGCTTTTCCGAGCGCAGTGAGAGGGGTGGCCAGCAGCAATCCAAACACAAATACCGCTGCCGTCCATTTCTTGCCACCTGCGGAGGAACGTGTTACGTCAGTGTGAGCGCATCACGACGACGACGGGGATTTGCTATAGTGCGAATAGTCGCGCAAAGACAACACCCTATAACCCAGCAAGAGCACCGCGGTGAAGTAGTGCGTGGGAAATTCGTTATTGGGCAATCAACATCTCTAGACAGCACATGCAGGTTCAACATGGAGACCAAAGCAGGGTAGCTGGCTTCTAGTGTTGGCGGATGAATTTTTCTGTTGCACGCGATGTCGTGGTCTGTTGATATAAATGAAAAACTGCTGGAACGTCTCCGCTGACTATACGCGTGACGCATACAGTTCAGCAGGAGTTCCTCCGACTACGAGTAGTCGAGTAGTGATAGATGAATGCATTCCCAAGCTGCGGGAACAAATTGTGAGACGAGACGCCGAGGCCCGCGGATGAGAAGCTGGAATTAGTTTCAGGTAAGTCATCAATGACCCGAAACGAAGCGTGTCGTGTAGTTTCGTTCTTATCCAGCTTTTTAGACACTGCCACTCACCCGGCGCGTCATATGCTAATATGGGTCGGGTTTCTAGTAGACGGACCCGAGGGAGGCCAAATCGAAGTGGCTCATTTATCGATTTAATATTTGAAAGTGGACATGCTATCGAGAACATAGATTGTGGGCGGCACATTTTAGCAGTTATATCAGCACGTCCGTAACGGCCCGCAGCGGTACTGTTATTGGGTCCCACATCAGAGAACGGAACCTCAACTCGTCTGCAATGTATGTTGTAATAGTGGGGCGTCGTAGCGTCGCAGTTATCGAACACGACACTCACCAGACCGTGCCATCTCAAGAAACGTCCTTAAAGGCACCTTCTCGCTTGGGAGCAGATAGGGGCGTGTGCGCGGTGCGAGTGGCGAAGAATGCGTTATGGTTGGTTGTTTTACAATGACGAGAGCTATCTGGTCGTTATATCCACTGCTGCCACGCGATATGCTTGCCGGTAATTGTTGCGTCATTCTTTAACCGCCCGCTCTTCTCGCCCAAAAATATGTGAGTTGTCGTTTTTTACGTACAATGGACCTGTATACAGCGACAGAATATTATAAACGCACCGTTGATGACCGCCTGATATTATTGAAGTGCAGTTTTTTGTCCGTACTATATCATACAGGTAATGCGCATATTTTTTACGTAATGATGACGACGTATTTATTGCTTACGTGTACTGCACGATTTCATCACGAAATCTCCATCCATAATTGTACGAGAGTACTCATAATATTGATCATCCCTGGCGATGATCAAACGTACTACATGATATCGCGTAAGGGTTGTTGTTTCATATGCACGGTCGTCTGTTTCATCTCTTATGTGGAGATGTAGTAACACATACCAAAACGTACTGGCATGCCACGCGTGTACAGTGCCACGTCGCGATTTCATTTTTGTCACCCTCGCGGTCAACGCTTGTCGAGAAAACGATGTCGAGAAAACGAATAGTAGTTCGCGCAGTATTGGCGCTATCTCGCATGATCCAAAATGCCGCCATGCGAGATAACAGATGTCGAGATAGGATTTTCTTTGATGGTTTCTCCGACTATACAATATGCGCTCCCGCCTACGCCAGTCCTTTGTCCATGTACCCACACTCTCCGCCAAGATCACAAAACCGGCCCAACCATGGTAGACTCCGGAAGCCCTCAAAGCCCGAAAGCCCTGACTCCATCAAAACGTGTTGCTTCTTCACCACTTTCTACTCCACGCGAGGCGAGATATCGTCGAAGGCATGGGAGCGTCACTATTAGCCCGGCAGCGGCCATATCGTCGCGAGATCGCTCAAACCCCCGGAAGCCAGCGACCTTCTATAGCCCACTTACGTCGGAGGACAAGATGCCGAGTATTTTTGCCGCTGACCCAGAAATACAAATGGAAACTGACTCCCATGATGATGCCGATGATGATGATGAGGACTTGGTGAGTTGCCAAATTCCGGGTTGTCGGCTTCCGCCAATTTCCCGCTCCAAGTCCAAGCACACCTGTCGGTATTGCAAGCGGCCCTTCCAAGCTTTGTGCTCTGTCCGTACCGTTGGCGATCACCACGACGACTTCCACGACTGTGGTTGTCGGCACCGTGATGCCACAATGTCTCTTCCCCGTCCTTCATCTGGAGGAGCGTCCCTTTTCCCAGCCTCGCCCCGAAATGACAACAATGTGCACGCTCAGGTAGAACTGCCGGCACCGATTCAACCGCAACCGGGCTTATCCGAGGACTTGCTTGAAGCATGGCTTACTGGAGCTGACCCTTTAGACGCCGGACCGAACGGAAAGCGTGTCGCTCCCAAGGAATTCACGAGTGCCCAACGGGAGTATTGGAAGGCGTCGAAGGAGAAGGTTCGAAAATTCCTTCGAAAGAAGAGCGGAAAAGCGTGGCGATAGAGAGCGCTGGCTGTTTCATCAACTGCATGTCCTGACGAGGTTGCACATGTACACACAGTCGACCCGGAGTATTGTGCCGCTGTTGGACATCTGTATGACATTGGCCACATAGGCAAAACAAGGGAGCGCGATCCACCATGTACCGTAGGCGACATAGCCCGCCTTGCGCACGTTTTGGTGGATCCTGACTACCGGAGTGCGGTGACTACCATCATGGAGGGTTGGCGCACTAGAGCCGAGCACGATGACAAGGTGAACCGCGAAAGGATGCATGGGAAACGATAACAACATTGTTCAACGAAGACAGAATATCCTCGATTTGCATAGACAACATCGGGCGCTATGGTCCTTCAATTCTTCAAGATCGTGAAGGAGGTCTTCAACCAATCTCTTAATGGGCGTAGGAGTTGAAAATTCTTGAGCGCGGCAACTCTTATTGCGCTTACGACCTAGGGAGAGGTCGAGGAGCTCGAGGGAGCTGAAATTGAAGTTTAATTACAACATGTCATACTAGGTTGGTTGATGTCTCAGGCTCCCCCCGACAAGGTGCATGATAACGGCTACTCTTGAGGGATACTCCAATTCCCGTGTTCAGTCCAAGCTCATCAAAACAACGACGCGCTATTATTTATTCCGATAAATTAAGATGCACAAGTAAGCACATTAGCAAATCACGCCGAACAGTTTCGAACGTTGCAGTTTGCCGAACGCATCTTACATATGGAGCTTATATTCGACAAGGTTACAACAAAGACTTGTTTTATGGGGACGAGGGTGACTGGACACAGGGCGGACGGATTGCCGCCAAAGATGGTTGTTTATAGTAACACGATCGACTATGCTTTCTGATCGACAAGGTATTTCGATAGAGGTTGTTGCTTGAATTACATGACTGTGGTTCTGCATGTCATCGAGGCTGCGCTAGTACGCTAGCAAGGGCTCTCGACCGGTTGTGGTGAAGACGCATTCGACAAGATATTGACAATTACTCGCAGAGATGTGTTGTGTATCGAAGAGCGAAGAAGCGACCACGTATGGACGCCCTTTTGACTCTTTTCATGTTCCACCAAGACCATGGCACACGATTAGCCTAGACTTTCTGACATATTTGCACGTCGTCGCCCACTGAACACAGATGACACACCTTGTTCCTTTGCGCGCGCAACACAATATTGTATATAGGAATAACAAGACATGAAATTGATAAATGTTCCTATGTGGAGTCTATCGATTCCACGGGTGTACTCGTTAGCGCTCGATACCCACGATTTTTCAGCGCTTTTCAGCAAACACAGAACAAGAGACTTGGATCGAAGTTGCACATGTTGCCAAGTCGTCATCTTGAGGATGCGGGTTTAACAAGATAGGTCAATTACATATTCAAGCAGTTACTTGAATAATATCATGGTGTTACAATGGGAGCGAATGGGCAGCTTTAATTTCACAAAGCCGACTTCACCTACACCGCCACTCGCGTTTTAGGAATAGAACACTCCGCGTTTGAGGCGATATTTTTCATTCCTGTGCAGTCTCTTGGTTATTCTTGCCCATGCGACCATCAATTCATGTTTCGATTCAAGCTCAACACCGGTCACAATCTTTAATTGAGGTGCACGAATTTGTTACATATGTTCGACGCTTGTACAATCAAGTACCATATATATATGCAAGCTCGTTCGCATCTATCGACGGCATCGCAGTTTCAACAAGGAGACAAGGTTCATATAATTACGACGGGGTTGTTTCTATATAAGGTTTGCAAAACCATCAACTGAAAGGCAGTAAATTGGGCCCTATTACGTGTTGGGGATGAAGATTGGTGCGATCACTTCCATATTGGAGTTCATATATCTTGTACGCTTACATGCAGTGTTTCACATAAACAATCTTCGGCCGTGTCCAACATACTACGCCCATCATTTCTAGTTACCATCGTTGAAGGCGACGATAACGAGTATGGCGTCCCCAACATCTTTGCTGCCAAGATAGACACCGTTCCAAGAATACGTGGGCGTTATTTACGCTTCTAAAGCCACTTCCGCGACGAGCAGATCCCACTTGTTCCCATCGCTGCAGAATCACTTAAACTACATACTATGTAATGTAGCGTACAATAAGAAATATACTTACCCAAGTGGCTACAATATACCGGGAGTCAAGCTTAATCGGACTTCGTGCGGACTTTCCATCCGGCACGCATTCCCCAGCCCCTAAACTTCTCTCGCGAGGCCGAAAACACACTCCAATTGGGCATGAGGCTAAAATTTCGCGCGGATCGCAGCTGTCGGCTCACCCCGCCTAGCCCCCTATTGTGCTAGACATGGCACGGCAATAGGATTATCAGTGCCCACCACGAAGGGTGGTGGGGGGAGGGGGGGGGGGAGGGGGGTTGCCGATGAGCAATCGAGCGCACCTCCCTCCGGGGCCGCCGCTGCTTTACCGCCAGCGGGCACCGCTATTGAACAATTGGTTTGTAGGACTTGTAAGCTCTCGCTACTAAGTAAATCCCGTACCATCCATGGAAGTCGTACCATCATTTTTGGAAGCCACTGTAATGAGCTAATGTCACTAGCTAGCTAATACACGAATTGAAATTGAAATTATAATTTTTACAACAAGTACCGATAAACCGGTAGTTGTCTCGGGGCGTACCCATTACTGCTATTTAGCAGTTAGGTCTAGGGTTGACACGAGTGGTTTCCTTGCCCATCCCACTCCGTCGGCAGTAACAATTTGATTTTAAAAATCATACATGACATGGACAAACGGCATCTATCGCTACAAAAATTTACGATTATCATTATTTCGCTATAATCTCCAGGATGCGTGGCCCGCTCCGGCGGCTCGCGAGGAAGATGACCATCCCGGCTGGTCCGCTTGTCTAGTCGGGCCTCCGTGACTAGGGCCCTTGCAAGATTCTGTTCGTGCAGGTGCTAGGGGAAAAAGTCACGCTGAAAAACCCATTCGCTCAGGTTGTCGAAGGTCCCAACTTTGTCTACATACACCCTCGTCCGCGATGATATCCGCTCCTCCCGTCGCAGCTCTCCTCCCGGCATAGGCTTTCCCCTCCCTTCGGAGCAGTGGGGGAGAAAACCCTAGCCACAACATATTGCCATCTGTTGCTCTTCTCGTCGCGTCTTTTTGGTCCCGGTCGGCTGCCGGCTATTTTCGGCACCGGCTTATCCGTACAATTCCGCCCGTGCCCTCCCCTTGTGGTTTACGCTCCGAAGCGGGCGGCTACACGGCGGGCGATGCGCTTTCGCAATAATCGTAGCACACCGTTTGATGCGCTCATGTCGCTGGTGGGGACCGACGAGAGGAGAGGTTGGGCGGAAAAGTCATATCGGCGTTCCGACCTAAAACGTGCAGGGTGCGGATGTTTTAACCGAAACCCTCCGTAGAAGGCTTTTTCCGGAGGCGGCCGATAAAACATCGGCGCCGGTATACCGTGCAGCTCCTCTCGCCGTGGCTGTCCCCTTTACCGTTGGTGTCGATACTCTCTTGTTAGCACTAGCATCCCGTTGCCTAGTGCTTATGTACAATGTAGGTATTTGTCATCACAGTACTTAGTGTTATGCTACTAGCGATACTATATTCCCTATTAATGGCGGTCCGGCGAAGTCCGGCC